>RJWK010012366.1:0-40535 GCA_004363435.1 Platanista minor
GGGATCTTCCCGGACCGGGGCACAAACCCGCATCCCCTGAATCGGCAGGCGGACTCTCAACCACTGCGCCACCAGGGAAGCCCAACCCTGTCTTATATTGAGACTTTGACTCCTGTTTTCTTTCTGCTGCGTTTGCCAGGTATGGGCTCAACTAGCCTTTATTTATTTATTTATTTATTATTTTTATTTTATTTATTAATTTTTGTGTGTGTGGTACACGGGCCTCTCACTGCTGTGGCCTCTCCCACATGCGGAGCACAGGCTCCAGGCGCGCAGGCTCAGCGGCCATGGCTCACGGGCCCAGCCGCTCCGCGGCATGTGGGATCTTCCCGGACCAGGGCACGAACCGGCGTCCCCTGCATCGGCAGGCGGACTCTCAACCGCTGCGCCACCAGGGAAGCCCCTAGCCTTTATTTTTTTAATCTGTCTTTGGTCCTTGATTTTAGATGCGTTTGTCTACAGCGTATAATTTATGTTTGCTTTTACAAGACATCTGAGAGCTTTTTCTTTAATAAGAGAGTTTATCTCATCTGCAATTACAAATAAGACATTCAAGTTTGTTCTTAGGCCATATAACCAACCATTTTAAAAATAAACAAAAACAAGCATTAAAAATAAAAAAGATGACAGGACTGTTTATTTTCTTTCAAAGGTTTTTCCTTCTGGTAATTGGAAAGGTTTAGCTCTTGTGTTTGCTTCTTTTAATGGTGCTAGTTTTCACTTTGTAGACTGTACTCCTATCAACCGTCTCTGATGCACCCCTTGGGTCCTCTTGGCCTCACCTCTCTCTTGTTCCAGGCATCACTGCAGTGACCAGCTTCAGGCAGGCACAACCTGATGGTACCATGGGACATGAGGATACCACACACGTTCCACATGCAAGTGCAGGGGTGTTTACACCCCACAGAGTGAGACACCAACCAGTGGGAAATAGAGTTTGTAGATAACTTCTTCCCACTTTCTCTCCCTGGACGGATTGTCCTGAAACACAGTTCATTCGTTTGCTCAGGCTGCTATAACAAATACCTCAGACTGGGGGGCTTAAATAATAGAAATTTTTTCCCCCAGTTCTGGAAGCTGGAAGTCCAAGGTCAAGAGGTCTGCAGGTTTGGTTCCTTCGGAGGCCTCTCTCCTTGTGCTCTTGCTGTGCTCTCACCTGGTCATTCCTCTGTCTGTCTGTACCCTAATACCCTCTTCTTATAAGGACACCATTCATATTGGATTAGGTCCCACTCAAATGACCTCATTTTAAATTAATTGCCTCTGAAGGCCCTATCTCCAAATACAGCTGTATTCTGAGGTACTGGGGGTTAGGACTTCAGCATATGAATTTAGAGGGGTGGGAAGACAATTCAGCTCATAACAGTTTATATGACTTCCCTGAGTGCTGTCCCATGAAATGCAAGAATCATTTGCACACAGTGGCAGCCAGCTTGATTATAAATCCTATTGGTTTTCCTTCTTCCTGTGTCATTCTTTTTTTTTTTTTTTTTTTTTTTGCGGTACGCGGGCCTCTCACTGTTGTGGCCTCTCCCGTTGCAGAGCGCAAGCTCAGCGGCCATGGCTCACGGGCCCAGCTGCTCCGTGGCATGTGGGATCTTCCCGGACCGGGGCACGAACCCACGTCCCCTGCATCGGCAGGCGGGCTCTCAACCACTGCGCCACCAGGGAAGCCCTGCCCTCAGGTTTTTGCACAGCATATTCAGTGCTTGAAGGCAAAGGGGCAATGAAGCCTGCAAAGTCCTTAGGAAAAGAAATCAGGCAGTTTTTACTAGGAAATGCCATGCTTACAAGGATCTCCAAATCTCAAGAGCTTACAACCACGATAGCTGATTTCCTGCTTGTGTTACGTCTTGGCTATGGCAGCTGTGGGTTGGCTGTGGCCTCTTCTCCATGTACTCTCTTCATTCTAAGTATTTTCTTCAGCCTAGTATCCAGGCTGAAAAGGCAGCCCCTATGTGAGACATTCCATGCTCCTAGAAGAACTAGTAGACACACACAAAGGCTCTTCAATCTTCTGCTCAGAAATGGCTCTTCTACTCATACTTGATTGGCCAAAGTGAGTCACATGACCAACTGGGGGGAATATATCTCTCCTACCTGTCACATGGCAGGAAGCAACAATGTGTAGCCTTCTTACAAAGAGGGCAACTAATATTTGGCAACTAATACTAATAAAATTTCCCCAGGGTCACCTATGAAGAATTTTATTCCCTGCTAAAGTGTCACTCCAGAAAAGAGCAAGAGATGATTATCATTAAACTTGTAATAATTCAGTGAATGTAATTATCATAAGGTCTTCTCAGATGAAAGTGCTTACTAGAAGCCATTTTGCTACAAATAAATCACCATAAAGGGCAAACGTTAAGCAAAGTTTCCATTTAAATTGTGGAGCTGAGAGTAAAGGACCCTGAGAACCAAGGTTAACAGTGTACACTGTAAATGTTACAAGCCATGACAATGCGGTAATAATATAAATGTAATAATTTTGACACAGAATGGGAAGCAAAGTGAGAGGTATGCAGGCTTCCTCATCTTTCAAAGCTGGGGCCAAATGATGTGGCTCAGAGAGATAAAGCAAGTGATGGGTATATGAACATGCCAGAGAAGAGTATGAGGATGACTATACAAAGTATTCAGCCACAATATGGTCATCAAAATTGGGAAATGAGATGAGATGGGAGGAAAGAGGGACGTGAACCATATTCACTTTCTCCTCACTCAGAGTAGAGAACTAAGTGGTACCCTCTAAAGGTGATAACTCCACGTTTAAATATTGTCTTGGTCTGACCTCCCAGGAGGCACAACCATAGGCAAAGCTTGTGGAATATAATTTAATATATCAATGCCAGGAAGTAGAAGTGAAGGACAAAAAGAACGACACAGGGGGCTTCCCTGGTGGCGCAGTGGTTGAGAGTCCGCCTGCCGATGCAGGGGACGCGGGTTCGTGCCCCGGTCCGGGAAGATCCCACGTGCCGCGGAGCAGCTGGGCCCGTGAGCCACGGCCGCTGAACCTGTGCTCCGCAACGGGAGAGGCCACAGCAGTGAGAGGCCCATTTACCACACACACACAAAAAAGCTCCATCCTTTGATATATCCATGCAGAAGGAAGTCATCCATTCCTGAGCAAGATGGGCACTGCACACAAGTCAGGAGGTATTGTGGAACTGCCTTCTTTGCCAACAAAGACTTTTCAGAGTAAAGTAGGGTGGCACCTTAAAGGGCAACACTGATGACGGGATTAGGGGAATTTAGATTCTCCATCCCTTCGGCTGGGGAGGGAATGGCGCTCATGACCACTTGTGAAACAGCAGCTGGTCCTGGGTTCCTGGCACTTCATCCCCTGGGCTAGAAAAAGAAGGGAATGATGGCCCACTGTCCTCTCTTTCTTCCTCTTTCCCTGCCTCTCTTCCTTTCCTTCCTTTCCTTGATTATCCTAACTCCCGTCCTGCATGGCTGCCAAAGGTATGAAACCACATGGAGTCAGGCAGAAATCTGTTGGGTGCCAAGGCTGGGGCATTAACGTGAGCCTGTATTTCCAGAGAGACAGTGTCATAAGATGAACAGCATACGAGGGAGGGCAAAGAAAAATTTTAATTTAGGTCCCAGCTTTGGGTCAGCGGTGGGGAGGGTTTTGTAGTTTGGAAAGAGGGGGAAAAACCCCTGAATTTGGGAGACAGAGCTAACTGATTTAGCTCTCAGCTGCACCACTTACTCGGAAGGACCCTAGGCAAATTTATTTCCCTTCCTTTTTTTTTTTTTTTTTTTTTAATTTTATTGAAGTATACTTGATTTACAATGCTGTGTTAATTTCTGCTGTACAGCAAAGTGATCCCGTTACACATATACATATATTCTTTTTCATATTCTTTTCCGTTAATTTTTATCACAGGATATCGAATATAGTTCCCTGTGCTATACAGTAGGACCTTGTTGTTTATCCATCCTGTATATCAAAGTTTGCATGATTCCCCTTCCTGACTCTCGATTTCTTAGCTGATTAAATGGAAGCAATAATACATTTATATTAGAAAGATTAATGGTATACTTACAGCTCTGGAAGGTGATGGACTTAAACTAACATGGAATCCCTCCATCTACAAATATTTAGAAATGCTAGATAAATACAAAATAATTACTTAGAAATCACAAAAAAAGGAAAACCCCCAGAAAAAAGAACAGTAAACATATGAGCTCAAAGACACAACAGTTGTGGTTCCACATGTTCAGCGGAAGACATATACAAGAAATGTCCATAGCTGCATTTTATTAATAGCCCCAAACTGGAAACATCCCAAACGTCCACCATAAGTAAAATTGATAAATCGTGATAAAGCCAAATAATGGACCAATGTAGACAACTATAGAAAGAAACTATGGTTATATACAACAGCATGAATGAAGTTTACAACAATTTTAAATGAAAGAAACTAGACACAAAAGAATACGTACAATCTGAATCTCTTTATATCAAGTTCAAATAGAGATGAAAGCAACCATTCTGGAGTGCTGGATACATATATCTATTACAAACACTACCGTAAACAAGTGATCAGACTTCCTATCACCGGAGAAAACATGATGAGTAAATGCAACAGGAGATCCTGGATGGGATCTTGGAACAGAAAAAGGACCTTAGAGGGAAAACTGACAAGATCCAAATAGAATCCAGAGTTTAGTTAATGACATTGAGCCAATGTTAATTTCTTAGTTTTAATAAATGTATCATGATTATAAAAAAGGTGCATATTAGAGGAAACTGGGCAAAGGATATATGAGAATTCTCTATACTATCTTTGAATCTTTTCTGTAAATCTAAAATTATGTCAGAATAAAATTTATTATCAATATCAATAGATGTAGCAATCACTGTCCTAATTTACCTGACTGATTTTAAAAATGTATGCCCCCCAAAAACCTGCACATGAATTTTTACAGCAACTTTATTATAATTACCTAAAACTGAAAGCAGCCAAGATGTTCTTCAGTACATGAGTGACCAAATAAACAAACTTTGGTACATCCATACAATGAAATACTATCCATCAATAAAAAGAAATGAACTATCAAGCCAGCAAAAGACATGGATGAATCTTAAATGCATATCACTGAGTTGAAGAAGCCAGTCTGAAAAGGCTACGTACTGTATGATTTCAATTATTTGACATTCTGGAAAAGGCAAAACTAGAGACAGTAAAAGGATCTGTGGCTGCCAGGGATTTGGCAGGAGTAGTGTTTGAATAAGCAAAACACAAGGGATTTTTTAAGGCGGTGAAATTATTCTGTATGATACTTTAATAACGAATATATGACACTATGTGACTGACACTATGTGTCAAAACCCCATAGAAATTTACAGCACAGAGAATGAACTTTAATGTCTACAAATTAAAAAAGCAAAACATTTAGGAGGTCAGGGGATTCGAGATGGAATGCAGAGGGTGACAAGAGAATCTAATATTGCAAATGTATGAAACAATCTCACTAAAGGAAGTAGAGGGAAAAGATACTGACCTAAGTAACTTTGGAAGTGAGTGGAGTCTGTATGACTAAAGGCAAAAGAAACTGTACGTAAGGACTCTATTTCATAAAGTCATTTCCCGTGAGAGTGTGGGTTATCAATTCTGGGAAACCAATATACCTGTATATTGAAATTGAACAATTAAGTAAATGGATGGTGGAAGGTCAGATTCAGGTTTCTCACTGTTACAGTAGGAGGTAAGATAAGCAAGGGGAGGAGGATAGAATAATCCATGCGGTGATGGATTAGAGGTGGAGACATCAGTATGAACTCACATTTGGTTTAATATACAGACAGAAGTTTAAAAATAGAAATGTGTATACACATGAATTAGCATACATTAAAATATTTTATTTTCTGTCAGCTGAGAGGACCTAGAAGCATCTACATCCCAATAACAACAAACACTCCTAGCCCCCAGATCTTGGTTTCTGTGAACATTCTCATGTAATAGAAACCAGGACTCACTGGAGAAATGGTTGATTCTAGGAATGGGCAGGAAATATATAAGATGAGCCTGGAGCCTCTTGTAGTGCCAGAGAGTAAGGAGGTGCTCAAAACACACACACACACTCATTCACACACAAACACATGTGCGTATGTACACACAAAGATGGGGATATGTCAAAGACACACAGAAATCACCTGAAAGAGCTCCCAATGGCTGAAGCTGGAGCAATTTGAGCCACAAAATTAGTAAAGTAGTATTGGGTGAAACCCAAAGCATAAAATAAATATTCACAAGTTCCTGCTGATATAAATAAATGATTGAATAATTAAGGAAATGATGAAGAGTCAAACCTCTCAAGCAGAAGAATTTTGCATATTTTGTGTAGAGACTCTACCCTTAAGTTCTTAAGTCTGGACTCTGCATAGGGACTTCCCCTCCCCCCAAAAAAGTACAAAACTGAAATCAAGGGGAAAAAAGAGTAACTTTACAGCAGAGAAACCCGACAAGCACTGCCTGAAGCCAGGTGATCAAGATTAACATCTGGGCTTCCCTGGTGGCGCAGCGGTTGAGAGTCAGCCTGCCGAGGCAGGGGACACGGGTTCGTGCCCCGGTCCGGGAGAATCCCACATGCCACGGAGCGGCTGGGCCCGTGAGCCATGGCCGCTGAGCCTGAGCTCCGCAACGGGAGAGCCCACAACACTGAGAGGCCCGCGTACCGCAAAAAACAAAACAAAACAAAACAACCAACCAAACAAAAACTGTTACGATCATAAAAACTTGGAAAGTCTGAGAAACCACCACAGCCTAGAGGAGCCTAAGAAAATACAATGACTAAATGTAAGGTGGTACCTTGGATAGGATCCTGGAAGAGAAAAAGAACATTTGGTAAAAACAAATACAATCTGAATAACATATGGACTTCAGTGGATAATAAGATATAAAGATTGGTTTGAGCATTGTGACAAATGTACCATAATAATGTAAGATGTTAATAAGAGCAGACACTGAGTATGAGGCATACTGGAGCTCTCTGTACTATCCTCACAATTGTTCTGTAAATCTAAAACTATTCTAAAATAAAAAATTTACTTAAAAAAACTTAATACCCCTCAAAAAAGTAATTGCTATACTAATACTAGGGGAAAAGCTTACTAGAAAAAAAAAAAGATATGTTTCTGGGTTAATTTATCTTATAGAATGACAGATTGTTGGGATAAAATGGTGTTTAGGAAGACAAAAACAATGACACATATGCGGAGCAAATAAAATTAAACCTTGGCATTTAGCAATGCCTCCTTGGGTAGTAAAACTGCAAGGAAAATCCAGGAAGTCATTACCATAAAAGTCAAGATGGTGATTAATTTGGGTGGGGAGAGACCTGAGTGTAGTTTCTAGGGGTGCTGGCTATGCTCTATTTCTTAAACTGGGTGGAGGGTACATGGGTGGTAAATTTGTGTTACATTTGTGATAACTTATAGAGCTATACTTTTTTCTTTTGTGAATTTTTCTATGTGTGCCATAGGTTACAACAAAGGTTAGGTAAAAAAGAAATGCACGAAATAGAGAGAATGGGTAAGAATGTTCCATAATTGATGAAATACATGCATCCTCAGATAGAAGAATTCTGAAACGTTGAAAATTCTTTAAAAAAAGTAAATCCACACCTAGACACATGATTTCAAAGACAAGAGAAAAAGCAAAATAGGGCAAAACATTAACAATATATTAAATCTGGCAGCTGGGTTCTTGGAGATTATATCATTTTGTATGTTTTTCTGAATGTATAAAATATTTTATAATTAGCTTTTTTTTTTAATTAAAAAGCGCCAGTAAGAAAATGTAGACACATACATAAAATGCCTATTAAGATAAATCAGAATAGTGGTTACTTCAGAAAAGAGGTTTGGGGAATTGACTCTGATTGACTAGAAAGCAATACCGAGTACCCTTGGGGGCTGGAAATTTTTATATCTTGATCTAGTCAGTGGTTGCATGGTGTACGCATACCTAAAACTCCAGGCAGGTGTGCATTTGGGGTTAGTGCACACTGCATACTTTAATGCACATGTTAAATATTAATTAAACAGTTTAAAAGAAGGGCCTGACAGCTAGCAGGTCTTAATAGGATATATGCTTGCTCTGGCCCTAGAGCAATTGGATAGGGTTTTTCCTTGCATTAAACGAAGACCCCCTGGAGCCTAAGTAAGAAGAGAGTCCGTCAGAGGACACAGGGTACCTCTCAGAACCTATGGGTAGAGGGTGCCTGGGTCTCAGGAGACAAAAGGAGCTGGGAGAGGAATACCACCTGCCTGGTCTCTCCCTCCATCTTTCCTCCTTACTTCTCTCCATCCAGTTGCCTCATTCTTCTCTCTCCCAGATGCCTGGTTTCTCTGCCCCCCAGGCCACAAGACAGCACATAGATCTCTGTAACTCCTGGGATGGATTCTGCTTTTTTCAGGGTATCGTCGGAACAAGGGTGGAATATCTTTCAATTCCTAGGGAAGGGGCCTGATGGGCCAGCTTCAGTGCCCAACGCCAGGCTAACTCTCGTTAACCAGGGTAGTGGACACCGTGGAAAAGACTGTAACAGCTGGGATGGGTTGAATCAGGGACGACTCACCCACCATGGCCAAGGCAACAATGTGGGAGTCGCACAAAAAGGAGAATTAGGGGAAAGTGCAGTGCTGATAATCCAACAGGTGTTCACTACCCCATGGTGAGGGCAATGGCCCAGGCGCTCAATCGATGATGCGACACTAACCCCTTAGGTCTGCAAGGTGTGTTCTGTCTTTTAACACACTTTCACATTCAGGATTACATTTTCTCCTTAGTATATTCTTGAGAATTTGAGGTCAAGCCCAATTTACAGATGAGAAGATGGGTTCACAGAAGACAAACGACCATGGAAGACAGTGCTCGCACACAGAGTAGGTAGAGAAGCCAGGCCTCAGCCGCAGGTGTGCATCTTGGTGTGACAGTCGGGCCGGGGCATCCCTGCCTTTTCCTTCCTGGTTATGAGCCTGAGGCTGAAGCTGGACTGTGGTGGAGCCAGAGGCCCGGATTTTGTGTGTTCACATACGGCGTCCCCATTCCTCTGGCCGGGACTTTAACAAGACACACTGCAAACCCCTTTGCCTGTTAGAGCAATTGTCACTATGAGGATGTCCATTACCAGTTCACTAGTTCCGGGAGCCCAGCAGCTGTCACAGAACCGCCTCCCCTCCTCGGGCACCGTCCACCCTGCAGGCCTGTGGCTGACACAGGGCCTGCCACTCAGTCGCATGATAATAAAAAATACCAAGTGCACATAGAAGGGGAGAGAACAGAGGGGCGCAGATTCAGTGTCTGCTGGCACCCATCTCTTCGTTACTGCCTACCCCTCCCTACCCCATGGAAGAGCCCGCTTTCTGGGGTAACTTCTGGACAGCACATCCCAGTTCACAAGACCACCTCGGTGCCCACTGGCTGACACAATTGATCCTCATCATCACTCTGGGAGACCAGGAGACTGGGACCCCCTAGGGTTTACTGGCAGAGGTGGGATTCCAGCCCGGTCTCCTGGCCTCCCATGCTACCCACTAGTTATAGTGCTGTCTGCACAAGTGGGACATGAAAAAGCTATACACAAAGCGAGTGCTCAAAATTCCAAGTGCTCCGAGAGAATGAAGGCTCTGTCTTCATGCTTTAGGAACAAAATCTGAGGCCTTCCAAGAAACTGTAAATACCCCCTACCCCAGTTCCTCCCTTCTCCACCATCCCCCAACTCCAAAATGCGGGGCCACACAATCTTTTCTGCTTTTGAAAGAAGCTCACAGCAAGAAAGGAAAGGGGGCAGAGTCCAACATTCTAAAGCTGGAAGTTATAAACTTTTAATTAAGGCAGATTCTGCTTTTATCATTAGCATGTAATGAATTATTCTCAGCTTTCAATGCCTTGGTAATTGTCTCTCTGAAGAATCTCATTAAACATTGCAGGAGACTTTTGATCATTATTAAGAAAAGTGATAACTTGGAATAATCTTGCATTTCTAAGTTGAGGGTGCAAACCTGAAGCATTAAGGTAGATAAGTAATGACAGGTGGAAATCTTCAGAGACCACCACCAAGGGTGTCTTGTCTTTGTTCTTCCCAGCAGGTCCTCCTAGGTTAGGGGGAAAGTTTGCCGACCAGAGTCAGACTGTCTCTCTGACCATCAGCTTGAATTCCTGCTGCACCACTTCCTGGCCGTAGATCTGTGGGCACATTTCTTCTTCGAGCATCCATTTTCTCCTATGGGTTCCTTTAACTATTAGTGAGAGAGAATGAACTTCAAGGCTGAAGCATAGAAAACGCTCACAAAATGCCAAGCTCTATTGTTATTAGTCAAGAAATATGTACTCAAGATACTTTTATTCAAAACTCAATATTGTGAAATTTTATTGGGAAGCTCCAACACTAGCCAGCACAAAATCATGGCATCCCATTTGAATCAGGATTCCTCTGTGTTACTCTGTGTTATTATATAAAAATAACACATATTATGCTCTTACTACGTGCCATGTACTATGCTAAGACCTTTGATGTGAATTCTCTCATTTGCTGCTATGACAATTTGACGAAGTAGGAACTATTATCCTTATTTTACAGATGAGGAGAAATGAGGTCAGGGAGGTTATTTAATTTGTCCAAAGTCACTCAGGCAATAAACAGTTGAGTTGGGATTCAAACCCATGCAATCTACCTCCGGCGCCAGTGTGTTCCACCGCCTCACATTTATTTCAGTCTTTTGGGGTGCAAAGTGACCTTTTTGAAAGTAGAGAGATGATGGTCTCAGAATCTACTCCATTCTATCCCTAACTTTCTCGCATGTGAGCTAAAGAAGATTTCAAGACTCCCCAATGGATTTTCTAATATGCGGACAATGTCCAGTCCTCACTAGCCTGCTTCTAAATCTTAGTCATAAGGCAGATCATGTTTTCCAAAAATAGTCTGTCCAATATCTCACATGCCCTTTTTTTTTTTTTTTTTTTTTTTTTTTTTGCGGTACACGGGCCTCTCACTGTTGTGGCCTCTCCCGTTGCGGAGCACAGGCTCCGGACGCGCAGGCTCAGCGACCATGGCTCACGGGCCCAGCTGCTCCGCGGCATGTGGGATCTTCCCGGACCGGGACACGAACTCACGTCCCTGCATCGGCAGGCAGACTCTCAACCACTGCGCCACCAGGGAAGCCCACATGCCCTTCTTATAATCTGATTTTGACACTTTTCCCATTCTGTGGTGGGTTCCATGTTTCCTCCCCTTAAATCCAGGAGAGTTTATTGCTATGTGACTTCCAAGTGTAGGTCATGAAGTCTTCCACAAGATTCTCTTGAGATGCTCGCTCTTGGAACTCATCGCCACGCTGTGAGGAAGCACAGGCATTATGTCACAAGAGCCATGAGGAGAAGCTCACATGGAAAGGAACTGAGACCCCCAGGCTTCAGATGTAGCTGAGATCCAGGCAACAGCCCGTGCCCACCTGCCAGCTACGTGAGTGAGTAGCCATATTGAAGGTGGCTCTTCCAGCCCTCAGTCAAGCCAACCTAGCAGATGCTACACAGAAGACAGACAAGACTTCCTCACCAAACCTTGTCTAAATTACATATTCATGAACTAAACAAACAGTGTTTTAGGCTCTTATGTTTTGGGTGGTTTGTTATGCAGCCATAGATAAACCAGAACAAGTTCCAAGCTCTTTTTTGCTTTCCAGACCCATATATTCAATGGTTTTCTGCACATGTTCATTTGAATGTCCCCAAATCACTTCAGACTTAATGTGCTTAGGGAGTTCTACTTCCACTTTGAACATAGAAATGAACATAGAAATCCCCCCAGACATGGCACTACCATCCTCATTATGCAAACAACCCAGATAATCTAAGAAATCATAACTTTTTTTGAACCCATCAGAGAGCTGAACTCATAAGGCAGCCAAGTGAACTGAATGCCAAAGCGTAGTGAGCTCCTTTGAGGAGTGACCACGTGGAATGTTTCACCTTCAGAATGCAGCGGGGGAAAGATGAGACCATCACAAAAGTAAGTAAGAAGGAATCAGCTAAAATTGTCATGAACTCTTAAAGGTTTGGCGTAGGCTTCCGTGACAGTATAGAAAACTGAGCGCCTCCAGCATAAGGGAAGTTTGTACTCACTGGCAAACTTTTCCCCCACAGGCCTCTGCAGTGTGCTCATGAGAAAGACTAGAAGCAGAACAGGAAATGTGGGAAGGTTCAAATCAGCAGCACAGGCATACAGGTGATGCCTGGCTCCACCTGGATCATAGATACAAAACCCCTCTCACTCCCTCAGACCCTTCTCTTCCAAAGCAAAAGTCATAAGATACTGAGAGGAGTGAAAGAAAACCCTCCAGCTCCCAAGGCAAAGACAGTCTTCCTTTGGGGGAAGAGGTAGAAGCCAAACTACCTGATCATGGGGGAGGGGCAGAAGCAGATGCCTTCTGCCCTTGGGGAAGGGGCAGGAGGCACTCCCAGGCCCAGGGTCTTACTCTGATACAAAGCACAGGTCTGCTACTGCTGGGGGAAGAAAGGGCCATGTGCCAAGCTTAGACACAAGGCAGTATCTGGCTGCCACAGAGGGGAGGAGCAGGAATGTTGACAAAGTCCCATCCCTGAGGTCCAGGTGCAGAAGGTCTGCCTAAGACTTGAAGATGGGCGAGAAGTAAGAAAAGCTCATAAGTATTGGTGAAGAAGTGGAGAAATTGGAACTAGAGCCTCTCATTGTGTATAGCAGCATCAGCCTCCGTGCAAGAGCCTGGAGAAAGACTCCTTCTGTGGTGAAGATCCACAGGGGCTGCTGAAAGCCAACAGTGACACAGGAGGACCAGAGACACCCGCTGATGCTCCAGGCCTGGTGCTAAGCACAAAATAATAGGAGACCACCTCTGGAGGAATTTGAAAGTTTTAGTGCTATGAAAGGAAGGATAGCAACAAAAATCCTTAACCCAGATCAATGCCTCATTAGATCAATTCAACCCCTAACCAAAATATTCTGACAGAAGAAGAAATGTTCCCACTTCCAGGGGGAAAAAATCATTGACCTCAGCCTCTAGTGTTCCTCTACACACAATGTCTGATATTCAATAAACATTGCGAGACACAGCACGATAAAAGAAAGAATAAATAATCCGTTGTAGGGCTTCCCTGGTGGCACAGTGGTTGAGAGTCCACCTGCCGATGCAGGGGACATGGGTTTGTGCCCCAGTCCGGGAAGATCCCACATGCCACGGAGCGGCTGGGCCCATGAGCCATGGCTGCTGAGCCTGCGCATCTGGAGCCTGTGCTCCACAACAGGAGAGGCCACAACAGTGAGAGGCCCGCGTACCACAAGAAAAAAAAAAAAAAAAAAAAAAAAAAAAAAAAAAAAAAAAAAAAAAAAAAAAAAAAAAAAAAAAAAAAAAAAAAAAAAAAAAAAAAAAAAAAAAAAAATCCGTTGTCAAGAGATAAAGCCATCAACAGAACCAGACTCAGAGATGATGCTGATGTTGGAAATATCAGCCTGGGACTTTCAAATAACTATGATTAATATGATAAAGCATCTAGTGGGGAAAGGTAGAGAAGATACACAAACTGATGGAAAATTTCAGCAGAGAAATGGGAATTGTTTTGAAGAATTCCTTTGATGGGCTTATTAGTAGAGTAGATACAGCCAAGGGAGAATTGGTGAACCTGGATGTAAGTCAACAGAAATTATCCAAAGTAGACACAAAGTGAAAAACAAGAGAGCATCCAAGAGCTGTGAGACAACATAAACCAGCCTAACATCTATGTAATTAGAGTTCAAGAAGGAAAAGAGAGAGAAAAAAATGCGGGAAATTATTTGAAGGGATAATGGCTAAGGATTTTCCAAAATTAATGAAATACAGCAAACCATAGATGCGAGAAGTTCAGAGACTATCAAGAGGAATAAATTACCACACACACACACTCTCAAGCACACACTCAAGTACACACTGGGACATTTCATAATCAAACTGCTGAAAACCTAAACACCAAAATAAGAAGAGGGCTTCCCTGGTGGCGCAGTGGTTGAGAGTCCGCCTGCCAATGCAGGGGACACGGGTTCATGCCCCGGTCCGGGAAGATCCCACATGCCGCGGAGCGGCTGGACACGTGAGCCATGTCCGCTGAGCCTGCGCGTCTGGAGCCTGTGCTCCACAGTGGGAGAGGCCACAAAGGTGAGGGTCCCGCGTACCGCAAAAAATAAATAAATAAATAAATAAATAAGAAGAAAATTCTGAAGCTAGAAAAAAAAAGAAAAGAAACGTTACATACAGAAATACAAGAATTTGGCAGACTTCTTGGAAGAAATGATGCAAGCTAGAAGAAAATGGAGTGACACCTTTAAAGTATCAAAAGAAAAAATTGTCAACGTAGAATTCCAAGTCAAGCCAAAATGTCTTCAAGAAATGAAGATAAAATAGAAAATTATGAGAAAAATGAAAGCTGAAAGAATACATTGCTAGCAGACTTGCACTACAAGAAATTTTAAAGGGAATTCTTCATAAGGACTATAATACCAGATGGAAATTTGGATCTATACAAAGAAATGAAGTACAACAAAAAGTGTAAAAATGTGGATAAATGTCTCTTATGACATTTTTATACTGATTTTTTTACATTGCTTGTAAATATAAATAAAATATAATTGACTGTTGAGGCAAAAGAAGTCATAATGTCTCCGGGGTTTATAGCATATGTATCAATAGAAGTAACATATATGTCAACTATAGCATCAAACCAAAAATGGAAGTGAGGAAATGGAAATACGTACAAAGGGAGACTGTGGTAAGTTGAAGACATATATTATAAACCCTAAAGCCATTATTAAAAAGTGAAAGAGAAATAAAACAAAGAAACCAATAGAGGAGCTAAAGATGAATTTTGAAAAATATCCAACTGATCCAAAAGAAAGCAGAAAAAAGGGAACAAGGTAAACAAAAAAATAGACGTAACAAATAGCAAACAACCGGAAAGATTAATAAGAGCCTTTTTTCCTTCAGCTTTATTTCCTCCTGAGCCTGATGTAATATTTAAGTGACAGTGCAGCATTCTTAGTGAGCCTCGGCCTGTTTCATCAGCACCCAGCACTCTTCAGGTTGTTTCTAAATGTGCCAAGGCCACTGGCGGGAGAAGTGGATTCTCCTCCTTCATCGTTAGCTCACAGCCACAGAAAATTACAAGCTCTATGGATTCTTTGCGAAAGCTTATTGATCTTATCAAGGGTGGATCAAAGTAAAGTCTGTTATTTGAAGATAGGATTGTTCAGAGCTACTTAGCAAGTGAAACACCGCCTGGGAAACACAGACCTCCATGTCCTCCTCCTCTTCATGTTTGCCTCCTGCCCCTCATCCCAGAGCTCCTGCACGTTTGTTTTCAGGCTGAAATGGAATTTTATTTTATTTTATTTTATTTATTTTTTTTGCGGTACACGGGCCTCTCACTGTCGTGGCCTCTCCCGTTGCGGAGCACAGGCTCCGGACGCGCAGGCTCAGCGGCCATGGCTCACGGGCCCAGCCGCTCCGTGGCATGTGGGATCTTCCCGGACCGGGGCACGAACCCGTGTCCCCTGCCTCGGCAGGCGGACTCTCAACGACTGCGCCACCAGGGAAGCCCTGAAATGGAATTTTAAATGTAAGGTGTTCTTAGGATGAAATCAGGTGTTTTGAAAAAGCAAAAGAAGAAAAGAGAAAACTAGCAAAACTATATATTTAAATATGTACATTAAAGACAACTAGATCAATATTTGAATTAAATATAAATAGTCTAAGAAACTCAATTTAAAGAAAGAAATATCAGGTTTGATGAACAAAGACAAGACCCAACTCTGTACTACATACCAGGAAAACACACTTTAAATATAAAATCACAGAGTAAAAGGAAAAAAGTGGAAATATATATATCGTATGAAAACTAATCAACTAAAGTTGGAGTGACTATGTTAATATCAAACCAAGTCGACTTCAGAACAAGGAATATTACCAAGAATAAAGAGAGAGAGTGCATAATTTTTAAAAACACAATTCTTAAGGTGTACGCACTTAACAAGAGAACATCAAAATAAATAAAGCAAAAATTGATAGAACTGGAAGGAGAAAGACAAATCCACAATTATAGTTGGAAACCTCACTCCTCCCTCAGTCATCAATAGCACCTGTAGACAGAAAATCAGTAGGGATATAAACAACCTGAACATCAAAATCAGAGAACATGAACCTAAACTCTCTTCTGGAAAAGAGGAGGGAAGACTTCTTTCTGACTTATTTTATGAGACCAGCATTACCCTAATACTTAAGCCACTTAAAGAAATTTCAAGAAAAGGAAACTATAGACCAGTGTCCTTCATACCAATTTTTTGGATACAAAACTCTTTAACAGAATATTACCAGTTGAATCCAAAAAGGATAACATGACATGATCTAATGAGAATTATCCCAGAAATTCAAGATCGATTCAAAACCAAAGAGGGTTAAGATGTCACAGAGGGCTGCACTGTTTTTCTATCACCTCCTGATTGCCTTGTGGATGGAGCCCCTCCCTGGGGTAATAACATTATTATGGGGGAGGGGACAATATATACGAAGTTAACAGTAAATGTTGTCTCCTTGGCTCGATTTGGGGGAAAGATCCAGGGAATAATTGCCACAGAAAGAGTGGAGTTGTGCACCAGATAAATAATGACGTTATGAGGGAGAAAGCTGCGGCTTACATACAATGGTTAATTGATGCTGAGTAGCTAGGGGAGGGTTCCTGGGTGTTCCTGTGGTGTCAGCCCTGACTTCAGTTGAAGGCAGTGTAGGTCTTACAGCATGTGGTTGTGTAGCTGCATTGCTTTACATCTCTGCTCCTCAGCATTGCTGCCTGGATGGAACCTTGAAGGGAGACATGGCAGAAACTAACTTTCATGTCGCTCAGCATAAGCTGGCCCAGGATCCAAGCATTCATCTGAGCAAGCTGCCTAGAGTGTGTTTTTTGTCCTTCCTATGGCTCAAGAGGGTCAGTGAGGGTTGAACTGTGGGCCAACAATTGGAAGAGGTCTTGAGGGTTTTGGATGATTGCTTTGAGCACTGGCTAGCAGACAAAATCTGTGTGTGGGGCAATGGGGTACCCCAGTGACAGGAATGAGGGTCTACCTCCTACCTATGTCAGGTTAGGACAGGGCAGTACCATCTGGGGGTTAACTGTGGGCCTCAGCACCTAGAACCAGAGAAGCTCCTCCCTGAGGCTGGGCTGGTAACTGGAAATTGGATGGAAAAGGAAGAGCCTGCAGAAGCAGCAGGAAGGAATTCAAACATAGCAGAACACGGGAACCCAAGAGCATGTGGATGGGAACCCAAGAGCATGTGGATGGGAACCCAAGAGCATGTGGATAGGAACCAGAAGCTTGTAAGGAGCAGCAGGGGGCAGATTGTCCCTGTGTTAATTTCCTAGGTAGCTTAAAATAACAGAAGCTTATTCTTGCAGAGTTCTAGGGGTTAGAAGTCCAAAATCAAGGTGTCAACAAGGTTGGTTCCTTCTGGAGGCCTCTGAGGGAGAATCTGTCCCATACTTTTCTGCTATTGCTGGCAATCCTTGGCACACCTGGACTTATAAACGCATCACTCCAATCCCTGCTCCACCACAGGGCGATTTTATAAGGGCACTGGTCATATTGGATTAGGGCTCACCCTAATGACCTCATCTTAATTTGATTACTTCTGCAAAGACCTTATTTCCACACAAGGTCATATTCACAGGTACTGGGGGTTGAACCTATCTTCTGGGGGGGCACAGTTCAATCCATAACAGACCTCAGACACACAGAGGTGTGAGTCCAACAAGCAGAAAGAGCCTATTCGTGAGGCAGCTGAGTGAGAGCTATGTTCAGAAATCTAAAGAAGCGTCAGCTCCAACGATGACGATCAACCCCAGCTGCATGAATTATGGGTTGTGGGTTCCGGTGCGTGAGGTTGGCAAGACCAAAGCAGGGAAATCCCAGACCTTAGTATGCATCCCAGAGTATGGGGTGGACCATCAAGTTCAGACCTTCAGGAACAAACAAGGCACGGGGTCTAGGTGGGACTGGGACCAGCAGCAGGGCCATATCTGGGCTGAGTCCCTTCCTCAGGGCTACTGAGAGCTCCGGCAATCTGGGTCCTTCTAATCCTGTAGGTGGGAGGCAAGAGACCCCTGCTAGGAGGAGAGAAGAGCTGGAGAGAGGGTGGGAGGTGGAGGGGACAGGGATCCAGGGCAAGGCTGACAGCACCCTCCGGGGTGATGAACTCTCAGGGGGAAATCATCCCTTCATGATGTCCCCTTCTGAGCCCAAGTCCTGCCTATAAAATCAAGACAGGTCCCCTCCATGCTGAACTCATACCCTCTGTGGTCTTGGTTTCTCCTCCGCGATGACTCACTGGTCTGAGCATCCTTTTCCCCACATCAGGGATGGGAAACACGAAAACCATGGTCCGATGCCTCTAAAGTCATTGGCAACCACGACGGAAGTCATTGGGGGTCGACAGTGAGTTAGGGGCTAAAATTATTCAAGCTCTTAAATGGGATAATAAGATAACATTCCTCCTCCTGCTATGAGCTCATTCACTTGTAAAGTTCTTAATAAATTCAGCCTGATTAACTCCAACCTTGTGGGGGAAGGTTACTCAGTGTTGTGGAATTAATTTTAAACAGAAGCCAAAAAAAAAATTTTTTTTTCGAGCAAGAAAAAAGACAACCTCCAGTGCAAGATGAGGAGGGAGGGATATTTACATGCAGGAAGGCAGCTCTGAGGAGGACCACTGCGTGGGGCCCGGCCTGCTTCTGAGATCACACAGTATGGCCTTTGATGAATAATTGACTTTCTCAAACTTGGAGGAGCCTCAGGCGACCTCCCCGGGCCCAGCTTGACCGTACACACCCCAGCGCTGAGGCTGAGGGTGACTCCTGGGGATCGCCTGCCCCTAAGGGTCTTCTGTGTCCCTGCTCCCCCTGTGCCCAGGAGCCAGGAGGCTGTAGTTTCACATCCTGGTCCCTGTACTTACCCGCTGCCTAACCGTGGATAAGTTTCTCTCTTTGGGCATCAGTTTTGTAACGAGGGCGACAATCCTCATTGTAGGAATGGACTGCACACGACGTGCTTCTCCCTGTCCAAGGACTGTGTCAGCCACCAAAGCCATTGTTGCTATGTGGCCTTGGGGTTGATGTGTGCTTTCTGAGGCTCTCAAACCCTGCTCTCCCCATGGACTCTGCTGAGATGCATCCCTGGCTCTTCCCATTTCAGGCTTCTCTGGTCAGCCTCTTGAGTCTCTCACCATGGCCTTGAACCACAGGCCAGCCTGAGCAACTTAGAAGAGGAGTCCAGTGGTCAAGGTGGACCTCGTGTGGGACATGTGCTCTGCATGCGACAGGCTTTATAGCGAAATCTCTGGCCAGCTTTAGAATTCCTGTTGTAGGAAATGGGGAAGGAGGGGCCTAGAGAGGCCTACCGACCTGTGTCTGGGGGCCCAGGAAGCCTGATGAGTTACCCACACCCGCATCCCCTACAGTTTCTGTTCAATCTGAGAAATCAAAGTAAGCAACATTAAAACCATCTCTGCTCTATCGCCTGAAGTTCAGGGCTTAGTTGTAAGGCTGGATTGGAGGACATGGCTCTGACCAGAGGGAGAAAGAGGTCTTTCTCTCCTTCTTCCCTGAATGAAATTGGCCCTGGTCCAGGGAGAGTCGCCAGATGGGGTGCTTAGATGTGGGGGGGCGGAGAGCCTCCCCACCTCCGCATGTGAGCTCACTACGTGGGAGGAAAAAGCTGGGTGCAGGATGCGCAGGACTCGGGGTTAAGCCAGAGGGAGCAAAGTTCAGAGCTTGGGGCTGCTCGGGTTTACTACTCTGCCCCTCCTGGACGGACAGCAAACATAAGCCAGGCATGCTCTCCAGCCACTGGCCAGCTGGGCCGCCCTAACCCTCCCGCCCCCTGCAACAGAGCCCACACCTTGGTGGTCATGGGCTTCCTGCATCTCAAAGTCTGCTGGGCTGAAAACTCACATTTCACGTCTGATTCAAAGCTACCCCCTCCCTCTGCAGTCAGTCAAGTTTGGCACTCTGGGGACCTGAAGCTAGGAGGGAGCTTGGTTTGCTCCTTCACCCCCTCCCCTCCATCCTCTGGAGCAAGGGGAGGAAGGTCCTACCTCTGAGATGTCTCCTCTCCATCTCTGGCTCGGGCTCCAGACCCCACCCCTAAGCCCTCTCCCCAGCTCAGCTCTGGACAAGCACAAGCAAGGCTGAAGCAAGAGACCAGGGCAGAGTGGAAGTGGGCAGCAGGTAGTCGGAATCCCAGAGTCTTGTAGCCCAAGAAACCCTCAAGGCCACCCAGCCCCTCTCCCCATCATATTTCTTGAACGTGCCATTCTCTCCATTACCATCATCATCATCTTTCCTGAACCTCTGCGGCTGCCCGCAGCCCTGCAGGGCTGCTTCCCCACAGTGGTTTGGGTCACGCCCTCCTCAAGGACACCAGGCCAGAGAGTGGGTGGAGGCTGAGATGCAACCTCACAAGGCTGCCCGGGAGGAGCCCCACGTCTGCTGGGGGCGGGCCGTCCTTCCCCCCGCCCCGCCCCGTCCTCCCACAGAAGGTGCCTGTTTGCCATTCACGTGCCATGTGCTCATGGTGGCCCTGCCAACTGGGATCCCTGCTACCAGCCTGGCATCTGCACTCCCTCCACCCTGTCTGCTGCACCCCAAAGCCAGTCTCCACACAGCAGTGTGGCCTTTCCAAAAGCCTTAACCTGGCCACGTCACTCCTCTGCTTAACGTCCTTTAAGAACTTCTCACTGCGCTCAGCGTAGGGTCCAAACTCTTGTATAAAAGCCTTATAAACACCACACAACTGGACCCACATGACGCTCAGCCCCTCCCTCACCCTCTTTCCCCAGCACCCGGGCCCCCAGTTCAGCTGAACTTTCAGCTTCTCCATGTGGGCCTTGCCTCTCCCTTTCCCTCTCTCCTCCCAGCATCTGCGTGTGTTGTTTACTCTGCCGGAAATGCTGTTTCTTCCACACCATTCTGCCTGGCTAAAGATTATCCATCTTTCACACTTAAAGGATGATTATAGGTCCTGCTTCAGGAGGCTTGCCCCAGCAAGGTTAACGTGGAATTTTAGAAAGCTCCATCAGTCAGTAATATTGTTGTTCTTTTAACCAAGGGTTATGACCATCATTAGCAATCATGGAATCAATTTATCAGGTTTTGACTAGCATTTTTTAAAATATAAAATTGAATAGAACAGAAAACGTCAGCATGAACTCCACTCAGTAAAGGTAAGTGTTATTTGATGAAACTTTGTTAAAATTGTGTGCACGTGTGTGTATGTGTGCGTGTGCGTGTGCGTGTGTGCGCTCACATGTGCACCTGGGTTGTGATGTAAAATGTGTTTCTTCCTGTGGAGGATGCTCCAAAACTTTGAAACCCATGACAGTCGATGACTCTGTTGCCCAGCCAGGCTGAGGATCATTGCTTTAGTTCTTTGAGGCTCTTAGTGTCATGGAATTGTTGACTGAAATACGCGGTCAGAGGACAGGAAGGAAAGAGCTGCTAAGAACGTTTCACCTTCTCTGTAGGAGTTGCCACTATGCCCAGATTATGCTTCTGCATCTTCTTCCTCCCTAGACGGCTATCACCCCTGTCATCAGCTCCATGTGTGTGTCCTCCCAAAGTTCATATTTTGAAATCCTAACCCTAAATGAGATGGTGTTCAGAGATTAGGTTTAGATGAGATTATAAGGGTAGAGCCCCATGGAGGGAATAGTGTCCTTATGAGAAAAGAGACTAGGTCTTGTGCTCTTTCTGCCACGGGAGGACACAAGAAGATGCTCATCAGCAAGGAAGAATGCTCTCATCACACCGGATCTGCTGGCACCTTGATCTTGGACTTCCCAGCCTTCAGAAGTGTGAGAAATAAATGTGTGTTGTTTAAGCCAGCCAGTCTATGGAAGTTTGTCTGAGCACCCCAAGCTGACTGAGATAGCACCCAAGTTCATCACTCTCCCTTCACCCAGCTTATAAGAATTCCTTAGTGGGGCTTCCCTGGTGGCGCAGTGGTTGAGAGTCCGCCTGCTGATGCAGGGGACGCGGGTTCGTGCCCCGGTCCGGGAAGATCCCACATGCCGCGGAGCGGCTGGGCCCGTGAGCCATGGCCGCTGAGCCTGCGCGTCCGGAGCCTGTGCTCCGTGACGGGAGAGGCCACAACAGGGAGAGGCCCGAGTACCAAAAAAAAAAAAAAAAAAAAAAAAAAAAAAAAAAAAAAAAAAAAAAAAAAAAAAAAAAATAGAAGTGTGTGGGTGGGGGTGGGGGGGGGGGTGGTTGGGTGAGCGGCCCCGGCACAAAAAAACAGAAGGAAAAATAGAGAGGGGGGGTGCGTGGTGGGGGGGGGGGGGGGGGGGGGGGGGTGATAGAAGTTGCCATTGGCTGCCAAACTTTACTGTACCCCAAATGTGAAACTCCTGGGGGTCTACCTTTGGCAAGTAGCATAGACTTGGCCTTGGTGTCTGTGCCCCCATAGCATGTGGCTGAGAGGGAGTGTCGGGGAGGCAACCCATGCACACCTGGTTTCCGATCCAGGTCCATCGGCTCCCTGAGAACAGCCCTTAGCCAACTTCCATAAACAAGGGTGTTCATCTTTGTCAGCCCTAATGAACTGCATTTGTCAGACCGGAACCAGAGAGCAGCTGTGTTGGAGGGAGACAGATCACTTAATCCAAGGCTCCTGATGTGGCAGCCCCTGGCACAGTAGTGATCATGGCACTTAACTACAGAAGGGGCCTGGAGGACCCCCGTAGGGGGAGGGCTGGCTGCCCTTGACGGTTCTTGTCAGGACAAAGTGTGTGAGCTGGCAAATCCAGTGTGTGCGTTGGCTGGTGCTTCTCTCCCTGATGAGCATCTGCTTCTGGGTCTGTGCACCCTGCAGATGCCTGGGCAGGAAGAGAGAGACAGGGGTGGCAGCCTCTGTTGGCAGCAGAATGCAGGCCCAGGTAAAAGGACTGTTTTCAGAGTCATCCCTTTGGGTTCCACCAACTTGTTTCCTTTTAGGATTTTTTTTAGGAAAGACTCTTGGGTGCAAGGGACAGAAAACCCATTCCAAATGAGTTTAGGCAAAAGGGTTTGTATGGACTCACGGGCTCTGAGGTTGGACATCTATGCTGCAAGCAAGGTGGGAAGCAGCTGAGCTTCATGAACAAGTACCTCTGGGAGCTCAAACATGACCCGGATGCCTCTGCTTCATCTCCCTCTGTCTGCTGGCTTTGTCCCCTCTCCCTACAGACAGGCTTCCTCCATCAGTGGGAAATTTGGAGATGATAGCTCTCAAGTTTTACCTCTCAGGGTTTCCGCCCCTGGAAAGCCTTTTCTGGCCCCAAACTGAAAAAAACAAAAACGCCCGGGAAAGAGCTCTGATTGGCCATTGTAAGCCAACCAACACACTCATCTATGGCATAAGCCATGGAGTCACTTAAGGCAGCTCCCATGGGGATCCCATGGCTGGAATCAGAGAGGACAGTTCTTGGGTAAAAGTCAGAGTCCTCAGTAGACAGGATAGCACATGTCCACTTTAATGGTCTTTGGTCCTCACTTCCCCCCAAACCCATATCCCACTCAGCTTCTTCCCCTCTCTACTGGGAGAAGGTCCAGAGACCATTCATATCCCTGAAGACACTCAGGGAATGAGAGCAGGGAGGATGGGTGGGATTTTATGATGCTGGTAAAGTCCAATTTTACCACCCATCCAATTTTCAGGGCTATATGTGACATTTAGAACCGACACCAGGACAAATGCTGGGCTTGCCAGGCACTTTTACTTTGTTGATTTTGACTGTTAAGTATCCCTGAGGCCAGGATCCTGGTGGACTTTGCATATTTACTAAGCCACTCCTCATCGGTACCAGCCCTAAGTACTCAGATACACATGGCATAATAAGGATTATACTTTTGAATGACAGTGTACTGCAGGTGACAAAAACACATCACAATCACTCTCCCAGTAGCTTTTCAAACGTTTTTGACCATGAACCTCAGTAAAAAATATATTTTTGAAATGAAACAATACGCTTCGCTTCATGATGCAGTACATACAAATACGCACACACACACACACACACTCACACAAACTGAAACAAGTTTTGAAAAACTCTCTTTGCCTCTATTACACATGATGCAATTTGATGGTTTTTACTCTGTTCTTTCCTTTCTATTTTAATTTTATAATGCCACTAACATTTTTTCACGACCCAGAGATGAGACTGAACCTGCATGTTGATAATAAACATGCACAACCTCACTGAGTCTTCACACGTCATTGGCCTCATTGAACAGCAAAAGTTTTAGAGCAAAAGTTTCATAGATAGTGTACCTTCTGGACGCCAGGCCTTGGCCTGGGCTTTTTTTTTTTAAATCATTGATCCTTATGGACATTTTATTTTATTAATTAAAAAAAAATTTTAATACAATTTCTAAAGGTTACTTTCTATTTACAATTATCACAAAATATTGGCTATATTCCCCATGTTGTACAATACATCCTTGAGCCTATCTTATAACCAAAAGTTTGTACCTCCCACTCCCCACCCTTAAGCAAGGAGCCAGACCTGGGAGTGAAGCTGCCTTCGCCACACCAGACTAACCCACGTGGAGATAAAGAATCTCCCAGCTGAGCCCTGCCCTGACCACACAAGAGTGAGATATAATGAATTGGTTGCTGTCTTGAGTCAGTAGGTGTTGGATGTGTCGTACGACACAATAGAGAGTGAATTTCAAGAGCTCCAAACAAGCATCAGCTTCCAGCTTCCAGCCTTCTGGGATGCCCTGCCTCTTCTCCCTGCAACTGAAGATGAGTTGGGGGCAGAGTAAGGCTCCAGCCCACCGCATGGATTCTGCTGAGAATGTGCAAGGCCAGCACATCTTCTCTCCCCTCCTCTGCTGCTGGGGGCCCATGACTTAGGGGCAGAATCTCGACTTTACAAGCCAGGAGGATGCAATCAGTGGGAACTTTGGGGGCTTCCGGGCCCCCATCTCATATACGCTAACCTTCCCAGTGGGCCACTGGCCACCCATAGGTGCCTTTCACTGGTGGGTGGTGGGGAGACCAGAGAGAAGGAGGCTACCAATTGAGAGGGCAATTGTGCCGGGCATGGAAATAGGTGTAAAGAATAGAAAAGCATTTCTTAGGGCTTCCCTGGTGGCGCAGTGGTTAAGAATCCTCCTGCCAACACAGGGGACACGGGTTCGAGCCTGGTCCGGGAAGATCCCACATGCCCTGGAGCAACTAAGCCCGTGCGCCACAACTACAGAGCCTGCGCTCTAGAGCCCGCAAGCCACAACTACTGAGCTCACGGGGCCACAACTACTGAAGCCCGCGCGCCGAGAGCCCGGGCTCTGCAACAGGAGAAGCCACCGCAATGAGAAGACCAGACACTGCAATGAAGAGTAGCCCCCGTTCACTGCAACTAGAGAAACCCTGTGCGCAGCAATGAAGACCCAATGCAGCCCAAAATAAATACATAAAATAAATTTATTAAAAAAAAGAAAAGCATTTCTTTGCGTTACGACATGAGTCTCAAGGCACCCTGACTGACTGACGGTGGAGGGAGGAACACAGCCCTGAAATCAAAAAGCTTTCGTTCTTGAGAGGGTGCATTGTTACACTCAGGCTCAACACCGCACAATGAAGGAAAAAAGAAACCCCATGCCCTCCCCCGCCCAAGAGGCTGTACTATAAGGGCTGGAGGCCAGGCCGAGCTGGGAGGGTAGTGGGTAGTAAGGGAGGGGTGGGAACTGTTTGTTAATATTTACTCAAATCAATAAGATGTTGAGCAACAGCCTCTACGTAAAAGCCACAGTTAAAATTAGTAAGTAGTTAATCCTGGTCTAACAATATGGAATAATTAATATCCACATGCATGTGCTTTTCTCTCTTAAACAGTCATTAAAGAGAAATATTATATCACGGCACCCGTTTTTCGCTTTAGGCTTAGCCCAGTGAGTAAGCCCAATCTTTTATTGATGAGAAGAGACACACGCTGGAAAAACCCCTCCATGAAGAGCATGAAAACCCCTCCAGCCTTCTCTTGAGACGTGTAGGAAATCTCAAATTATTAAACTTGCGTAAAGTGAGAGCGTTGTTCCCACTGCGGGGCCGAGGCCCAGTTTCCCTCTGACTTTCAGCTCCTCTGAAGGGTTTGGGGCTGTCGGAGCAGTAAGGCTTGTCTGCCCTGAGGAAGGAGCCCCCTGTGAATTGGTTTTCCTGAGGACAAGGAGAGAACTGATTTCTGTGGCCTGTTTCTGCTCCTTTCTGTCTGACTGGGCCTGAATTCTCTGCCCCCAAATGAGTGGGTGAGGGTAGTCCCGAGGGAGGATGAAAACAGCCCAAGTTCAGAGGCTCCTGGGCCTCCCGGACTCCAGCCACCTCCGGCCAGCTCACCCCACCTGGGTTCAAGGGCTTCTGCCAACCTGACAGGTGAGGTCAGGGCAGGAAAAGGCACAAGAGCTGACATCTGAGAGCACTTTACAGCTTACCCTTTACAGCTCTTACACTCATTATGCAAAGTTATTCTGTTCTCCTGCTGAATCCCGGCACGGCTCCCGCCAGAGCTGCTGCCTGGAAATTCTGATCCTGCCTTGGGTCTCTGATGCCACCCTGTAGCTGTAGCCCGGGCACCTTGGTGAGGATGCCCTGCTGCATCCCGCAGTGTGTGCTTTGTTTTGTAGATGCTGCCTCTCCGTTTGCTGAACCCACCCAGTGGCTGGATCAGTCCTTGAACTCCTGGAAAAGGGGCCACACGTCAAAGTACTGTGAGTGGCCTCCGACTTGTCACTCAGGCAGGAGCAAAGCTGTAATTGGAGACAAAGGGCCCCGAGGGAGGACTTCGTAGACACAGACACAAGCGCCCCCCCCACCTTTTTTTTTTTTTGCGCGGACCTCTCACTGTCGCGGCCTCTCCCACTGCGGAGCACTGGCTCCAGACGTGCAGGCTCAGCAGCCGTGGCTCACGGGCCCAGCTGCTCCGTGGCATGTGGGATCTTCCCGGACCGGGGCACGAACCTGCGTCCCCTGCATCGGCAGGCGGATTCCCAACCACTGCGCCACCAGGGAAGCCCTCAAGCTCCCTTTATTTAGCTCCCAGTGATGCTTTGGGCCCACGGGCCCTCACAGTGCCTGTTTCTGCAGCAACGTGTTGGTAAATTTACTCACCTGTAACCCCCTGGACTGTGAGCTCTCTGAGGCCAGGAGACTCTCTTACTCCCTGTCAAATGCCCTGCGCCATGGCACAGAAGAAAGGTCCTATAATGATTTGGTAAATAAATAGATGGGGATTTAAGCCATCATTTGAGCGAGAGGCTGGCACCAGGCAAGGGACGGCTGCCCAAGGACCAGAACCAGGGGGCACCTTCTTTCTGAGCTGGAGCATCTTGTACTAAGACCCCCTTGTGACCTCTACCACTGTCCTGTCTTCTACTCCTGCCCAAGCCTGCCTGGGGGCCACAGGGATGGGGGACGTGAGCAAAGCCCCAGGAGTGCTGGACTGATGAATTCTTGCCTGGGGCACCAGGAGCATCCGTCCCCTTCTCATGGCCACCCCTGTCCCCTGTCCCTGGTGACTGGTCCTGGGGATTTCCTTCCAAGCAGCTAACGTCAAGAAGAATTACAGAAGAGGCAAGGTGAGGAAGCCTCTGCATGATGTGTGACCTTCAGTGACTTGACCAGGGTTGGAGAGAGATGAACCAAGTCCCTGGAACGCTGGGGGTGTCAGCTAAAGTGACCCCATTTACATGCATTCTTCTTCCTAAGGACAGCATCCTTTGGGGCACCATCCCTCCCAAACTCCGTAAAGTCTTCCTGTCTGGGCTGGTTGACTAGTGTTTCAACCTGACTTATTAGCTCAACTTGTTCTTTCCTTCCATCCTGTAGTTACCCTCTGTGGTGGGCAGAATCATAGCCCCCCAAAGATGCCCACATCCTAATCTCTAGAACCTGTGACTATGTTAACTTACATAGCAAAGGGGAATTAAGGATGCTAACCTGAATTTATAATAGGGAGATTATTCTGGATGATCCAAGATGGTCCAATGTAATCTAAAGTGTCCTTAAAGGTAGATGAGGGAATTGGAAGAAAGAACCAGAGAAACGGTAGTGTGAGAAAGATCCAACCACCATTGTTGGCTTCCAAGGTGGTGGAAGGAGGCGCTGCAGTCAGGAGCACATCATTGCCCCTCAAGGTTGTGACCCAGGCAACAGAGCCTACAGGTATAAGGACCAAGGGATGCCTCATGTCGCCTGTTTTCCTTCTGCTGGTGCCCACTGGTGGCATGGGCCATCCATGCTGGCTGGGGCTACAGCTCCAAGCATCTTGAGGCTGGGTCCCTTAGACTCATGATGGGTCTTGGATGCATCTCGTTGCATTTCAAGGAAGCAGGGCAAGCTCAGAGGGTAGGCTGGGGTAGAGGGATCCTGGGTCACACCTGGGTTGGGCTAGGTAGGCATCCTGGGCAAACAGAAATAGGCAGAGCCACGAACAAGGTCCCAGAGATTACTGGGGTCCACAACCAAGGAAACAAGAGCTGTTGGCAAGTCCAGAGGATTAAGGTGGACTTGGGGAAGGACCTAGGAGTGAGACCAAATGAAAGGAAAGAGAATGGCTGTAAAGAAGCTTGGAGAGGCTCAGCCATATTAAGTATTTGTTCTGGGAGTCCCTCTCCCCTGTGGTTATGCTGCACGTGGCCCGCCTGCTACACAGCCCGCTGGGTGAGACCGCCTGGTGACCTACATCTTAGCGTTTGCACAGAGCTGATCCTCAATCAATGGCTCAACTCTTGAATCTAACTGGTTTTGGCTGGTTCACCCACTTCTGACCACAGAACTGATACACTTTGAATGTTTGCCATTAGAAAGCACTCGCACTTGGCTAATGGGAGCAATTTGGCAAAATGTATTAATAACCTCAAAAATATTGAAAACTTTTGACCTGGTAATTGTCCTTCTGGGAATCTAGCCTAAGGGTATCATTAGAGATGTGGACAAGGATTTTGCTCAAAGAAGTTCATCGCAACATAATTTTGAATAGAAAACAACAAACAACAAATTGCTTAAATGTTCCACAAAAGGAAAATGGTTGTGTATAGAAAAATCCCTATGGTGAAATACAATACAGCAACTGAAAGTAATTACAAGGACACTTTTTGAGGCGGCCAAATGCCCATGACATAAAATTGCATTAAAAAAATAAAGAATACCTGAGTTGGGGGATGTGGATATTTGCTACTTTTTTTTGTTATACTTTTCTACATTTTCTAAAATTTCCACAATGATCACACACTACTTTTTTTTTTTTGCAGTACGCGGGCCTCTCACTGTTGTGGCCTCTCCCATTGCAGAGCACAGGCTCCGGACGCGCAGCCTCAGCGGCCGTGGCTCAGGGGCCCAGCGGCTCCGCGGCATGTGGGATCTTCCCGGACCGGGTCACGAACCCGTGTCCCCCGCATCGGCAGGCGGACTCTCAACCACTGCGCCACCAGGGAAACCCGATCACACACTACTTTTAGAATTGGAAGAAGAGAAAATATTGTCGCCTTCTTTGGGCCCGTAAAGAGCTTGTTTCCTGAAACCCGTGTCCCTCATTAACCTCGCTGAGGTTTACAAAGCCAGCCCCACGCGCTCCCTGTCAGACCTTGCCTGGCACAGCCCAGCGGGAAAGTTGTGTCTTTGGCTCTAATTCCAAATCCCAATAAAAACATCACAGCTGCTTTTCTTCTGAATTCTCATCACCGCAGAACCGAAAGCTTCCCCTACGCTTTTGATTCTCTGCTGCACTGCCAATATCTCTTTTCATGCAAATACTAAATATACTTTAATGGATCCAGCTTATTACTGACGTAACCCAAGATCCGGATAATATAGGCACCATCAACTGAGTTCCCAAACTCTGAGTTCAAGTACTCACAAGTCTTTACAGAGGTGGGGGACATAAATCCAGTTCAGTCTTGAGAATTGTCTCAGTTCAGAATGGAAAAGAAAATCCAATTGGTTTACACAATAAAGGGAATTTATTGTTTCATCGAAACAGAAAGTCCAGAGACTTCAGGCCCAGTTTGATCTAGTGGTCCACGGTGGCATCAGGGCCCTGGTGCTGTTTTCTCTACTGTTTCCTTGGCTCAGTTTCATCTTCAATCTGGTTTCCCTTGGGGCTGCAGTGATCCAGGCAGGTGGGCCTCTAGCCACAGGGCCCCATTCAGAAGGGAGGATGCCATTGTCCCAACCTCCCCAGCAGGAATACTGAGATTTGCTCTGACTGAGCAGGCTCCACTCAGGCGCTCACCTCTGAACTGTGACCAGAGGGACGAAGCGCAGTGATTATCTTAAACTGTCAAGTGCCTGAACCAGAGTTGGGGCGGGGGTAGTCAGTTCCACCAGAATCACATGGACCCCCCCAAGCAGAAATCAGGACCTCTAGAAAGTAGAAAACAAATGCCCGCAGTTACCACAAGTGTCCACCATGGGAAAATTGTTCTTTGACATTCCTTTTGGGAGAATATCTAAGGGTTGCTTTGCAAGTATCAACTACAGGAATATTTATGGCTGTTCAACTCTAGTATTTTATTCAGCAAACATTTACCATTAATTTCCAAATTCAGTTAAATACTATATTTTAATTTTTCATTGTTTCTGGCACTTCAGGGAAATTAATGGTTTAAAGAACATTGATTCAGGGCTTCCCTGGTGGCGCAGTGATTGAGGGTCCGCCTGCCGATGCAGGGGACGCGGGTTCATGCCCCGGTCCGGGAAGATCCCACGTGCCGCGGAGCAGCTGGGCCCGTGAGCCATGGCTGCTGAGCCTGCGCGTCCGGAGCCTGTGCTCCTCAACGGGAGAGGCCAGGCCACAGCAGTGAGAGGCCCACGTACCGAAAAAAAAAAAATTAAATTAAAAAAAAAAATATATATATATATATATATATATTTTTTTTTTACAGAAGCATGAGTTACTTTTGTAATCTCAAAATTTTAATCTTGAAAAAAATTCAAGGCTATAAATGCTATCATAAAAGCCTTAACTGTAATCGAGTGTGGCTATAAGGGAAGCCCTGAAACCGAAGTTCAAACTTTCTTTCCTAAATGAAATTCAGAAAAATCAAAATATAATGGGTAAAAGTCATCATCTGGGGCTTCCCTGGTGGCGCAGTGGTTGAGAGTCCACCTGCCGATGCAGGGGACACGGGGTTCGTGCCCCGGTCCGGGAAGATCCCACATGCCGCGGAGCGGCTGGGCCCGTGAGCCATGGCCGCTGAGCCTGCGCGTCCGGAGCCTGTGCTCCGCGACGGGAGAGGCCACGACAGCGAGAGGCCCGTGGACCGCAAAAAAAAAAAAAAGATTAGAAACCTAATTATAGCTTTTCTTTTGGGGAAGAACAGAAGAGTTCAATCAATAGACCCATGAAATGCATCCATGAGGAGAGACTCCTTCCTTGGCATCTTATCAGCCTTTACTCAAGTTCCCCCCTCTGCCCAAATGCCCTTCCCCTTCCTTCTCTGCTAAACCTTCCTTCTCAAACGCCCATGGTCCTCTCATGTGCCCTCCCCTGGGAAGCCTTCCTGACCTCCTCTCCACTTAGTGGAATCCATGGTTCTCTCCCATGCCCTCAGCCCGTACTTACTACATTTATTATGGGGTGCTGTGCTCCTGTCCACTACCCTGCAGACCATAACAAGCTGGGGAGCGAGGGACTGGGATGAGGAAGGGGGTGTGGAAGGACAGCGATCACGAAAAAGTCCTAGTGGTAAGGATGGCCAAAGGATATTGGAACTCTTCTGGTGATGAGCATTGGGGAGAAACACAGGGAAGGGAGCTGTGTCCTACAGGCGAACTGATGATGGATAGGAGGAGGGTAACAACAAAGGGAGTCAAGGAATAAAGGAAAGGAGGAGACTCCATCCCTTCAGGGGTCCCTGGAGATTCAGAGAGGGGTGCCAGGATTTCCACCACACATGCAGGACTCCTGGGAGTTGGTCATTCACGTCTTAAAAGATGGGAGATTGGGGTATTTAGACACCTGACATTTGGGTTATATTTTAATAAAAAAAGGAACTGTGCCCCCTTTTTAAAAAAATGCCCCATTCTAAGCATCTAGAGGTTTCCTACCACACAGGGACACCAGAAAATGTTTTTTGAGCAGAAATATGTCTCATTTCAGAAAGCATTTCCATGCCGGAAGTCAACCTCTCTCTCTCTCTCTCTCTCTCTCTCTCTCTCTCTGTCTACCTCTATCTCTCCCTGTCTCTGGGCTACAGGCTGCCCTCCACTGCCACTCTGAGCTTCCCTCCTGCTCCACCCCATGAAAGCTGCTCTGGCCACAGTCTGTTGGCACCTTCCAGCCCAGGGCACAGGAAGCCCCCTTCATCATTTGGCTCAGGGGTCGGCAAGCTACTACCTGTGGGTGAAATCTAGCCTGCCACTTGCTTTTGTGTGACCCACGAAAATAGTTTTCACACTTTTAAATGGTTGGCCAAATAACATCAAAAGAAGAATGCTATTTCATGACATGTGAAAATTACATGAAATTAAAACGTGGGCACCTGTAAAGGGTCTGCTGAAGTCTTATTGGAACACAGCTATGCTCGTTCATTGACATGTTACCTGAGTCTGCTTTCCTGCTGCAAAGGCAGAGCTCAGCAGTTGCAGTAGATGCCTTCTGACCTGCAAAGCTGGAAATATTTGTTCTCTGGCCCTTTACAGAAAATGTTTGCTAACCCCCGCTTTAGATCTTTAAACTTGGCTCTGCTCTGAGAAGTCAGACATAATCGGTGACCTTTCTCTCTCTCTCTGACTCCACCAGGGACAGCTCACTGTGGCAGAATAAACCACAGTGAGACCTGCTTTCTGCTTTTTTCACGAGGACAGATTCCCACACGCACCCTTGGTGAGGTTTCTGCCAAGCCTAGGACCTGGTTAAGAGACTCTCACCTTGACAAGGTCACCCATGAAGGACGGAAGTTTCAGAAACTGGTTCGTCCATGTGCCCAGAGGCCCCGCCCACCCTGGCCCAAAGCTGCCCATCATCCTCTCTTATCAGGAAGCAGGAAACTGTCCTTGGGCCCTCAGAAACCAAGGCTCTTCCTCTCTCAGTGAGTCTGACGCAACCCTTACAGCTCCTGGACATCAAAGGCGCTCTGACCACCAGCTTTGGGAAACTCATTTGAAATTGAAAAATGCGGGTGAAATCATCCGACATCTGAATGAATGCTGTTCTTTCTTACAGACTAAGGCAGAGAGTTGCAGTTGCTATTCAAACCTGAAAGTTCCTTTCGAAGTTTCAAACAAAGGAGAGGAAATGGCTTCAAGTGTGTTCTTCGAAGCCAATCAAGCTGTGGCTGTCCTCAGCCCTGCTGTTTGGATTCATGGGAAGAAGCCCTTGTTTGAAAAGCACCCTGGAGTGTGTATGTCTTAGCCTGGGCTTTGAAGCCGTTTTCAAAGCTGGTGGAGTCCTGGTCAGGCCCTTGTGAGACGTCCTCAGACTTGAGCCGGGTTTGTGGCCTCCCGGGTGGTCCTGGCGTCACTTGAGATGGCATGGACATGGGTAGCCCCGAGTGTGACCCAGCCCCCGACTTCAGCTGTGTAAACTTGGCAAAGATATTGCCCTCTGTGAGCCCGAGGTTCTTCCTCCGTGGAGTAAGACTATTCAGAGCATACCGCAAAGGAATTTGGGGAGATTAAGTAAATAATGTCAAGTTTACGAGCACACAGATCGTACATAAGATGTCCTAAACCAATATTGGAACAGCAGTGAAGGAAGTATCTTGTTTCCCTTGGGAACTGGAGCCCTCTGGAAATAGAAAAGTAAACTTGGTGTTTTCTTAGCACCTTTGCTTAAAACTGACAAAGACCATCTGCTAAGCTTCCCCCAACACACACTAACAACCACCACCAACAAACAATAACAAAACTATGACAGCTACAGGGTAATTACAAGGTGCCAGGGCAAGTGCTTTGCATATTTATCCACTGTATTCTCATAACAACACTATAAGGCAAGTATCAGTCCAGTGTTTTCCCACTTTTTAGTTGAAGACCCGAGGCATAGACAGCTAGTAAGCTGTGAAGACAGGATCAGGACCCAGACAATATAAACCAGAGCCCATGACATAAACCACTTTGCTGTATTGTCCTTAGTAAATGGATAAATAAATAATGGGTGGATGTGTGGACAGGTGAAAGACAAAATGAATACATTGATGCCTTACATCCAGGTTGTCCAGGCTAAAGGCATTTGCAGAAGTTTAGGGAAGCAATCTGCTAAGGGCTGGCTTGTAGCTGATGCAGATGAGGGTCAGGGGAAACGTGTCTGCACACATGTCCTTCTGATGCATCAACTCTGCCCATTGTCCCAGCCAAGAACTCCAGGCACCAGAGAAAAGTCCAGAGGGTAGGGGCTCAGACAGGGATGCTCTGAACAGCCCCAGTAGATCACAGCTGCTCACAAGCATCAGTTCAACCTGCATCCCCAACTGTTCTTCTGCTGTTGCTAAATATCATTCTAACTCAGTAGGCCCTGTAGCAAAAAGTGCAAGAAAATCCTTTGCTGGAGATTCCTATGCAGATAGAAAAGCAATCACAGGCCCCTTGGAACATCCACACTGCCCCAAACCCACCAACAGTGCCTACAATTCAGCTTTCCTCTGATTGCTGCTGTGGATACCTGGTGGCCCTTCAGAGGGCAGCTGGGGACCAAATGCATGTTGGCAAATACTTTCCCAGCTCAGTAATGTTGGGATAAAGAAGCAGCACTGGGGACTTCCCTGGTGGCGCAGTGGTTAAGAATCCGCCTGCCACGGGTTTGATCCCTGGTCCAGGAAGATCCCACATGCCGCGGAGCAACTAAGCCCGTACGCCACAACTACTGAAGCCCATGAGCCAAGAGCCCGTGCTCTGCAACAAGAGAAGCCACCGCAGTGAGAAGCCCTCGCACCTCAACGAAGAGCAGCCCCCACTCGCCGCCACTAGAGAAAGCCCACCTGCAGCAACGAAGACCCAGCACAGCCAAAAATAAATAAAATGAAATAAATAAATTAAAAAAAAAGAATACCTATGAATCAAATGTTGGATTTCTAGGATTCATCCTCTACTTAAAAAAAAAAAAAAAAAAGCAGCAGCATTGTTTGACTTGGGATGATCTGCTCCCCACACTCAAGAAGATGCAGCCTCACCTGAGATGAAGTGGGTTTTACAGGAGGGAGCACCTAAGCTGGAATGTGGCCTGCCTGCCACACTGACTGGATCACAGAACCGTGTCCTCCTATGAGCCTTTAGGGGAGAAAGGAGAGAGGGAAGGAAAGATTTTATTGATCATTTCTTATGATCCAGATACAGATGAATATTTTCTAATTGAGCAGAGTGGTGAGGGCACAGATTTGGGGCCAGAAAGACATGGGTCTGAGTCCCAGCGCTGGAAATGACTAGCTTTGTGGTCCTGGGCATGTTATCAATTATCTACTACTGGTTTTCAAACTACCTCAAAACGTAAAGGCTTCAAACAATAATAGTTTAGCTCAGGAATCTGAAATTAGGGCAGGGCTCAGTGGGGATGGCATCCTGGTTCTATGTGGATGAGGGATAGAGAATCGATTTTTAAAATAGCTCACTCACTTGGCTGGCAGGTGGTTGCCAGCTGATGACTGGGAGTTAGTTCAGGGAGGCTATGGGCCAGAGACCCCAGTTGCTGTCCCTGTGGGCCTTTGTGTGAGCTGTTTGGGCTTCCTTGTGGCAACATGGGTAAAGTTCCAAGAGTGAGTATCCCAGGAGAACGCAAAGGGAATGTGTGGCATGTCCATGACCTATAGCCTCTAAAACCACACAGCATCACTTCTGCTGTACTTTTTTGGTGGAGGCAGTCACAAAGGGATAATACCAGGGTTGTCCAGACCTGATCAGATGAGCCCTGTAAAAGAGGGTCAAAAAGTCAGAGACTCTCTCCTTCTGGCCTTGAAGGAGTAATTGTCACGAGTTCCATAGATGTAAGGAAAGAAATACTGCCAACAACTACATGAATTTGAAAGATGACCTGGGCCTCAGACGAGATCCCAGCCCCAAATAACACCTTGATCAAATCTGTGAGACTCTGAGCAGAGGACCCAGGGAAGCCATGCCCAGCTCCTGACCCACAGGAACTGTGAGAGAATAAATGTATGTAGTTTTACGTTGCTAAATGTGTGTCATTTATCATGCAACAATAGTACACTCAAACCCCCAGATTACTGCCATGGTCATCTAACTCCCATCCTGCTTTACTTTTGTCCTTCTTGAGTTTATTGCAAACTCATGAGTGATCCGAATTCAGCAATCCTCTCCAGGTTCTGCCACAAAATCTCCCCACCCCCTGGCACTACCCTAACTCCATAACCCTTCATCTAATGACTCTATTATTTTTCATTCCATATGAAAGTATCCATGGTCAGAAAAGTAACCAAAGGGATAAGCCCATTTGATGACAAGCAATGAGTCTGTAAGCACATGTGAATCTGCCACCTCAGTAGTCCTGAGACCCAGCCCCTCTGCAGCCCTTCTCCTAGCTTCTGTCAAACACCCCCTCTTCCCTTTTATTTCTCTAGCCCAAGGGGAGGTCACTGCTTCCTGCAGGTACTAATCTCTGGGCCACATCCATATCCATCCTTTTGCTCTTTCATTCTTCCCATATCCAAGTAATCAATTTCTTCTATTAAATCCCCTCCATTTGAAATACCTAGTGTGACTTCTGTTGTCCTGACTGCCTCACTCATCTTCCTGACTTAGCTTAAGTGAATCTCAGGTCCTTGCAACCCAAAGATCTTTGACCATAACAGAGTGGGTTTGTGACTTGCCCACAGATTTGAATTCAGGTCATCTTGTTCCAAGATCAGTGTTCTCCCCACTGCACCACCCTTGGATCTTACAGACCAAAAAGAAGCATATGCAATGGACGCATGAACATGCCAACAACCACAGGCACCAAGTACTCTCACCCTCTCCCCTTGGACCAAAAATAGATTAACCCTTTGCTGCCTGACAGACTTTAAATTACCCATCCTTCAGCAAAACACCCAGAGATAGGCTCTCGTACAAACTCCTCTCACATCCCAGTCTGCAACTTCCTCTGAACAAAGTGATTGCTCTACCCTTTTACCAGGGAAGATTAGTCTTCTGAGCCAGGTGACAGGCGCCAAATGGGAGGTGAAGTGTTCTGCCTTTTCGCCACCGTCTGTTAACATAACCCCAAGCCACCCTCAGGTTTGTGCTGAACTGGCTTGGCTTGTTCTGAACGGGCTGCCAAAGCTTTGATTGCTTTTCTCTCAGTGTGTGCACTCTGAGGGCACCCCATATTCCAACTTACTTCCCCTGCCTCTTTAGAGGAAGCATCTGATGTGACATGAATCACCTGGCTGAGCACAGATCCAGGAAGGAACGTGGCAATGGTAGATGACCAGAATCAGCGTCAGGAGTGGGTTTTGCACATTCAGGACTCTGTTTCTTATTACTTTGTGGGCTTCTGTTCACATGGTATTCTCAGCCTGGGATGTCATAAATATAGGGGCTGAGGTGAATTCAACAAGATGGCCCTTTATTGCTGCAAAAAATACGACCTGACAAATTCAACATATATCTCCGAGGATCCTCAGGAGGGTCCCAAATCCAGTCATGGAATGGGGTCCAACATCCCAAGCAAACACTTTCCTTTAGATCTGTTTAGGAAAGAATAGGGGGTTGGGGCAGTGACCCACCCTGCCCATGACATCTGCACCGTCTCATTTATGCATCTCCTGAATAAGGTGAAACGGACATCACTGCCCGGGGCAATGACTTCTTTTCAAATCATTTTACACCACTGACATGACAAGAGCCAAAAGAGACAGGAAATTCAATCCCTTCCGATGTCTGCACAGAAGATTAACCACCTCAGAGAAATTAGGAAAGTGTCTTCATGACAGTGACATAAAGACATAGCTATTCAGTATGTTAATGAAAAATCCATTGATGTTTGGCATTTATCAAGTGTCAAAAATTAAATTTAGCTGTCCTGTGATTTTAATTAGCGTTAACCCAGTTAAGCCAGCAGGTTGCTGCTATGGTTCAGGCAGATACGTTCATCTGCATAGTTTTTACCAGGGAAATCACAGTGAAAGGAGTGGGCGGCATGGAAGAGCTTCAGGAGAAGGTGGTGTTTCAACTAGACTTTGAAGAAGTTTGACATCTCAAAGGGGATAAGCTCGTTCCGGGAAGAATGAAGAGCACGTGCAAAGGGGAAGAGAGTTAAAAGAACAAGACACGTTCTCAGAATAGCAAATAGACCAGTTTGCCTGGAGAGTGATGGGGAGATGATAAAGAGAGGCAGACAGGAGCTGGGCTGTGAAGGGTCTCAAAGCTAGAGCGGAAATCATGTTGTAGAAATGGGGAGCGGTTAAAAGCTTTGGGGCAAAAACCTCATCTATAAATTAGTTTGCAAAATGTATATTTATATATGTGAATACATAGAAAGTGATATACCAAACAGATAACGGTAGCTACTGCTAGAGAGGACAGTGGCACTGGATGGAACAGACAGACCTTCACTTAACTGTATTGTTAGAATTTTTACCAATAAATGAATGTATTGTGTGATTAAAATAAATTTAAAATAATTCATACATTTTTGACAAATGTGTCAGGGCCACAGATTGACCCAACTTTGCTCACTTGTGTCAAGAAAACACAGCTTTTTTGTTTCTTTAAGACTGATCTGATCTCCCTGGCCACCCTGCATCCCTCTGGCTGATGCAAGGGCAGGCGCAGGGGAAATGGACGAACATTAAACTTTCCAGTCAATAGTGTCTTGGTCTCTGACAGCTTGATGGTCTCTGCTGAATAACCCATCCCTTTCTGATACCATCTTCCTCTCTCAGATTTCTTCCTTCTGCCTCTGCTCCTCTCTGAAAGAGAGGTATGCCCTCAGGTAAGAGGAGAAGGGAGCTTCGAGTCTAATAGCATCCTTCGGGTTGTCCTGGTCTCTGTCTCAGTGGCCAGCCCACCGCCTGGTCTTTGGGGGAGTCTGGCCCCCTCCCTGAAATCCAGGTCCCAGCCATAGGAACCTCTGGGCCTGCGTCCTCTGCACATCACTGGCATGTGCTCTGTATCTCCAGAAATTCTGGATCCCTGCACAGGCCACGGAGACCAGGGCTGCCGCCCAGGGGCTCACCTATCAGGCCTCACCCTCAGCCAAGGCCGTGCCCCCGGTCCTGTTCCACGTTGGCCCATCTCCCAGACAGAGGCCAGGCTGTTCCTTCACTACTAGCGTCCACCTCTGGCTGTGGCCAGCGGACTGGTCCGCCCCCTTCACCGTTTCAAGCTCCCCAAACACCCCTGTGGATCTTTCTTCAGCACCACTAGGTTGGGTGATGATGATTGGGGGCGGGGGAGGGTGGGGGGGGGGCGGGGGAAGGGGGGGTGGCGAGGGCCCTGGCCTTTAATCTCCTTGTTCCTGGTCCCTCTCTCTCCTCCAGGATGGGAGGGGGAGCTCCAGCTTCCTTTCCTCACTACAAGGGCTTCCCTATAACAAATCTTCTTTTCGGGTCTTTCAACCTTAGCACAGGAGAGGAATCCTCTCTGTTATGGGCTGAAATTCATGTGTTGAAGTCCTAATCCCCAGTACGTTAGAATGTGACTGTATTTGGAGACAGGGCCTTTGAAGAGGTAATTAAATTAAAATGAGGTCACTAGGGTGGGCCCTAATCCAATCTGACTGGTGTCCTTGAAAGAAGAGGAGATTAGAACACACACAGAAGGAGAACCACGTGAAGGCACAAGGAGAAAGAGGCCAACTGCAAGCCTCAGGAGAAACCGACGTTGCCCATACCTTGACCTCAGACTTTCAGCCTCTATAATTGTGAAAAAAAAATATTTCTGTTATTTAAGCCACCCCATCATGGTTCTTTGTTATGGCTACCCTGGCAAATTAATATACTCTCTATCCCCAAGAAACTATAAGCTAAGCCACCAGGCCTGGTTCATCTCATAGGTGAGCTCTGGGGAAACCGAAATTAAAAATTACTGAGGACAAAAATACAACGGTTAATGGTGAACAATCTTCCCCATTATACAGATTCCAAAATGAATCATCCATTTGGGAGGCTAACCCTAACTGGCGGGTACCTGGCTGTACTATTGGAATATGGACAAATGGGGACTCATGGCAAGTTGAATAACAGTAAGGAGAAAGTGGTAAGAAGGTCAATACAGCCAAGGAGCCATCGAGAATGCTCTGATTATAGCCATCATGTTTCTGCTGTAACTCGGTCCTTTTTTGGTGCATATGTATACCAGATAGAGAGAGAGAGAGAGATACACCAAATATATGTACATAGACCAAATATATACAGATATACATACCAAGTATAGATATATATACACCAAATATACATATATATATATATATATATATATATTTCCATGTGCCTTAGTGACATTTTACCTTTGTTTTTAGCACCCCCAAAATAAGGACGTGAACCCACAAGCTCTGGTACAGAGAG
>RJWK010012367.1:0-15023 GCA_004363435.1 Platanista minor
AAGTGAATCAATTATACATATACATATGTTCCCATATCTCCTCCCTCTTGCGTCTCCCTCCCTCCCACCCTCCCTATCCCACCCATCCAGGTGGTCACAAAGCACCGAGCTGATCTCCCTGTGCTATGCGGCTGCTTCCCACTAGCTATCTATTTTACGTTTGGTAGTGTACATATGTCCATGCCACTCTCTCACTTTGTTCCAGCTTACCCCTCCCCCTCCCCATGTCCTCAAGTCCATTCTCTAGTAGGTCTGTGTCTTTATTCCCATCTTGCCCCAGGTTCTTCACGACATTTTATTTTTTCTTAGATTCCATATTGTTTTGTTTGTACATATAGAAGAAAAGTTTGAAAGTGTTAGCTTAATATTTTACTTTAAAATGTTGACAAAATAAATGAGAAAAGAGCATTGATTCTTGTCTCATGTAGCAGAGTATGATTAATAATGTATGCAGATTCATTTGGGGATCTAAAAAGTAGAATTAAATTTTGAGGCTTTGCCGCTTTTACTTTTCACTTTCATTACATGTGGGTCAAAACACCTAATTGATATGCATGTCATTTCCCTAGTGAATATGAGTGATTCACCTAACCTTTTATAAGAACTTTTATTCATCTTGACAGAAGACCCTATTGCTTATATATTACATAAACGATTTATTAAAATCCAGGTACTTATTTAATATTTATGCTGTCACTGTCTTTAATTATGAGGAGTTCAAAGGTAGTTTCTATCTCTGTCTCACTATCTTTTTTTTTTTTTTTTTTTTTTTTGCGATACACAGGCCTCTCACTGTTGTGGCCTCTCCTGTTGCAGAGTGCAGGCTCAGCGGCGATGGCTCACGGGCCTAGCCGCTCCGCGGCATGTGGGATCTTCCCAGACCGGGGCACGAACCCGTGTCCCCTGCATCGGCAGGCAGACTCTCAACCACTGCGCCACCAGGGAAGCCCCGTCTCACTATCTTTGTGTCGTTTCTCATGAGGTAGTACTAGTACATAAGACATTTTTTTTAATTTAATGAATAGGAACATTTATTTAAGATGGATTCTGTTTAGCCATCTTAGTTGTGGTAGTGGTCTTATAAACTGAGGATCAGCACAGTCACATGCCTTTGTAAACACGACCAAATTACCAACTTTTAAATTTAAATAAATGAAAAATTCCAACAAATATGCTAGTGTATAAATTGGTTACCATTTGTTCAAAACAGCAAGCAAAATCATAAATCCAGTTTTAGGCTTATCTTTATGTTCTCTTAGAAGATGCTGTATTTCTTCAAAGTCAGCCAATACCTTTGAACATTTTTGTACCACAATCCCAAAATATACTAGGTATAAAGAAAATTGTGTGAAACTTTGGAAATAAAGTTATAGCTTTTACTTAGGTACTTCATAAAGTAGCAGCTGTTCGTAGACCCTTAGTTTTGAACAATTTATTAAACTAATACCCATATGATTTGATTATAGGCTTCACTTAAGTTTTCTGTAACTGGATTATTTCAGAGCCATGCAAATGAGCTATTTAAGAACATTTGTGGAAATTAAAGTATATTTTCTTTAATTCTGTTCTCTATTAGCCTTAGAGCAGAACACTGTCTATAAAATCAACTATGTAGTGATTGTTCTGGACAAAAATGTGAATAAAATTATCATTTAATAATTAGCTCATTGGCTTTCCTATGGTGTCAACAGATCTACAACATTTTAAACTTGAGACATTTTAAATGTTTCATATTGCTCAAGTTTCATATTGAGCTAATTTAACAATGGTGTTTTGGTTTTATTTTCTATATTGAAACATGTTTGAAGGCAAAAGGGATAACATTGTAAAGCTAATGTAAATGTTGAACTAATTATTTTATATTTGTTACAGTTATTAAACAGCATTGGTATGCTTGGTGCTATGATAATCACTGTTAAAGGACGATCCAAAGAAAAAATTATACATATGTGCATATTTTGAGATTTGCACATACATTTTTACTATGAAGAAGTTGCCCCATATATTGGGTTTTGATTCTCGTTTTTCCCTTTTCTTCCCAGTTCTTCAAATCAGTCTGGTTTGTTAAATTCCTTTTGAATTTCACATTATTACTTTTCTAGTCCATTGGCTTTCAACCATGGTTGTTTATCATGAACAGTGGAGCTTATTCAAAATTCAAGGTGCTTTTAGATGTGAGTAACTTAAATCTGACTCAAACTGGCTTGCATGAAAACTTATCCTACATGACAAGATGTTTTGTCTCAGTTCCTCTCAAGGTTGTAGGATGGCTGCCTACAATAATAATGCAACATTTATCCTTGTTAGTATCTACTAGGAGAAAAGAGAGAAGGACCTCTCTTACCCAGAAGTCAAAACAGCAAGCTGCGGGACCTCCCTGGTGGCGCAGTGGTTATGAATCCGCCTGCCGATGCAGGGGACATGGGTTCGATCCCTGGTCCGGGAAGATCCCACATGCCGCGGAGCAACTAAGCCCGTGCGCCACAACTACTGAGCCTGCGCTGTAGAGCCCGCGAGCCACAACTACTGAGCCCGTGTGCCAAAACTACTGAAGCCTCTGCACCTAGAGCCCGTGCTCTGCAACAAAAGCAGCCACTGCAGTGAAAAACCCACGCACCACAACAAAGAGTAGCCCCTGCTCGCCGCTACTAGAGAAAGCCCATGCGCAGCAACCAAGACCCAGCACAGCCAAAATTAATTAATTAATTAAATTTTTTTTTTTTAAAGTAAGCTGCTTCTTATGTCTCACTAGGCCATATTAGCTCAGGCCTGCTCACCCTTGAGTATGGAATTACCATAAATAGCCATGTTCATATGTGGTGGAGTGGATATTATAAAGTCAATTACAATGTCCACTTCATAAGAAGTGAAAACATATATGTTTTTACAAGGTCTGCAGATGATTCAGTGCACAACTAAGTTTGAGCACTGCTGTACTTCCCAGTTCAAAAAATAATAAGGAAAGGAAGAAAGATACTTTTCCTTTTTCCGATGGAACAAAAGGACAGTTTGGTTTAACTTATCTTCTTGATTTCTGCTGAAGAGGCTAAAGTTTTGGTTAGCCTTGGTTAGGGCTCCAGGGTAAAATAATTGTTAAGGATAAGGGTTGAAAGCCATATTCATATTTGTCATTTAAATGTGTTAATCAGTCATGTGAAATAGAGCCAATTTTTAAAAAGGTGGCTGTTGTTAAGAGATCTTTTGGCTGTGTGCTATCTGGCAAAGGAGTTAACCAGTCAGGACACAATGATAAAAAGAAGTGTTTTAACTGTTTGGAATAAAGCTGTCCAGCAATCTCATTTATCTTAAACAATGCTAAGAAACAGGAGCAGTAATGACTTCTGAGCAGCCTGACATAGTTCTAAAGCTCATCACTTTATTCTTGGAAAAGTCTTCTAAGCTGCTATAATACTTTTAAAACTATATGTTTAGCAAGATATTTCTTTGGTTTATCAGAGAAAAGAGTAGTCTATAGTTAGTCTCAGGAACGGCTAAAAGAAGTGACATCGGGCTTCCCTGGTGGCACAGTGGTTGAGAGTCCGCCTGCCGATGCAGGGGACACGGGTTCGTGCCCCAGTCCGGGAAGATCCCACATGCCACAGAGTGGCTGGGCCCGTGAGCCATGGCCGCTGAGCCTGCGCACCAGAGCCTGTGCTCCTCAGCGGGAGAGGCCGCAACAGTGAGAGGCCCGCCTACCGGAAAAAAAAAAAAAAAGTGACATCTAACAACGTGACAGCAAGAAAAGGAGAAAAAAATTGATAAACTGCAGGAATAACACAAGAAACCCAGCAGTTTAGGACAACTTACTTTAAAAATAGCTTTGTGGGGCTTCCCTGGTGGCGCAGTGGTTGAGAGTCCGCCTGCCAATGCAGGGGACACGGGTTCGTGCCCCGGTCCAGGAAGATCCCACATGCCGCGGAGCGGCTGGGCCCGTGAGCCGTGGCCGCTGGGCCTGTGTATCCGGAGCCTGTGCTCCGCAACAGGAGAGGCCACAACAGTGAGAGGCCCGCATACCACAAAAAAAAAAAAAAAAATAGCTTTGTGGAGATCATTTTGTAATGTACAGAAACACTGAATCACTGTGCTGTACACCAGGAACTAACATGGTAGGTCAATTATACATCAAAAAACAAACTCTTAGAAAAAGATCAGATTTGTGGTTATCAGAAGCAGGGATTTAAGGATGGGGGATTAGGTGGTCCAAAGGTACAAACTTCCAGTTACAGGATAAATAAGTACTAGAGATGTAATGTACAACATGATTAATTTGATTAACACTGCTGTACATTATTTATGAAAGTTGTTAAGAGTAAATTTACTGAGTTCTCATCACAAGGAAAAAATACTTTGTTTTACTTTGTATCTCTATGAGATGTTGGATGTTCACTAAACTTATTGGGGTGGTCATTTCATGATGCATATAAGTCAAATCATTATGTTGTACACCTTAAACATGTACAGTGCTGTGTATCAATTATAACTCAATAAAACTGGAAGAAAAAAATTGCTTTGTACTGATAAGTGGGTCCTCAGGGTCTCATCATATTATAAAGCAGTAGACTTATTTCATGATCGTAATGATTATCTTATAAAAACCAAGAAAGTGTTTCATTATATTTTAAGATATTGTTTTAAAGGCAAAATAAGTTAGTTTACTTTAGAAATATTTTCAATCAAAATGATCTAAATTAAAAAAAATTTTTTTGGTGCTTGAAAGGTTTGTAAAACCTTCAGACATCCTGAAAAAGTAGCTACAGAAAAGAAAGACACAGTAAAGGTTTAGCTATATGTATGCGAGGGATCGGACCGGAATCTTTCTTGAAGTCTCATCCATTTATGAATTTGTGAAAATGTACTGTTTTTCTCTGTGTAAGTCATCCAGCACTTGTTAAAGTCTTGCCAAGTTTTCCTCCCTCTCCCCCTACCGCAATCAGTGCAAACTAGTTTTATCTTAACATAACCCATACATCATAAAAGTGAACCACTGATGTTGACACAGTTGTTCCCCAAATCCCCCATTTATTTATTTATATTTATTTTTTGGTTGCATTGGGTCTTTGTTGCTGCGTGCAGGCTTTCTCTAGATGCAGCGAGCGGGGGCTACTCTTCATTGCAGGGCGTGGGCTTCTCATTGTGGTGGCTTCTCTTGTTGCAGAGCACAGGCTCTAGGCGCGGGGGCTTCAGTAGTTGTGGCACGTGGGCTCAGTAGCTGTGGCTCGCAAGTTCTAGAGCGCAGGCTCAGTAGTTGTGGCACACAGGCTTAGTTGCTCCGAGGCATGTGGGATCTTCCTGGACCGGGGTTCAAACCCGTGTCCCCTGCATTGGCAGGTGGATTCTTCATCACTGTGCCACCAGGGGAGTCCCACCCCTCAATTTATTTTTTTGTCTACATTTTAATACTTTGAACTCCGGGTGATCTTGAGATTGGTGGGTATATTTTATTGTGGTAATGTTCCCCCTTACATATCTTAGAATCAGAAAGGAAATACATTTCTGTGAAGGGTAGCTTTAAATTACACATATTGCTGATCAGTTCCGATAGTGCCATTAATTAAAGGTTTATTATGAAAATGTTGCTCTGAATCCCTTTGGTTTTGTAGATATCAGTACTTTTTCTGGACTAGTAACTCCTTTGTAAGAAATATAGTTAAATTTTTAGTAAAAGCAAGTGTTTACAACTGTTAACATTTTTTGCATTTGGTGCAACCTTGTGTTTTTCTGTATGTATTCACACTCTAGGACATTGTTATTAATAATCAGTCTGTTAGTATACCACATGAAAACCTGGATAATTTGTCTTTTTTTTTTTTTTTTAACTCTTCAGTTCTGGTATGAAGTTTTTAATTTCAGTTAATCGTTTATGTGACCCAGGAAAGCAGTTGTGGAAAAAATAATATTTTGGCGCCATCTGCTGTTCATTAGTGTGATATTTCATCTACTTCAGTAAAACTTATAGGTGGTTTCGAATATGTTTTTTCTGTATTTATCCATATAAAGCACAAAAATAATGGAGTGGGTTTTTTTTAATCTGCTAGAGCTGCCTTATGATTCCTATATTTCCAGCTCATAAATTTGGTGGTAAGAAATAGGCTTGTCTTAAAAACATTTCCATGCTCTTACCTCTGCCACTTGCATTTTTTTTCAATGCCTCTGCATTCCTCAAGATTTCCTTCTCTCAGCTCCCTGTCTTGCTGTGAAAGCTCCTGAGTAACACAGGTTCACTGGACTCCTATCTTTGCTTGTGTTTTTAGTATCCCTTTTCCTTTCTGAACACCTTGTTTTTTATGTTTCATTGCCTGCCTGTATCTTATCCTCAAGCCTTACCTCTGTTTATTCTGTGAAATCTTCCCCTATGATTTTGAACTACATTTATTTTTATTGCTTTTCTTTTATGTAAATTATTTGCTCTACAGAGGTAACATTTTTTTTTTCCTGCCGCACGGCTTGCGGGATCTTAGTTCCCCAACCAGGGCTCGAACCCTGGACCTCTGCAGTGGAAGCACAGAGTCCTAGCCACTGAACTGCCAGGGAATTCCCCAGAGATAACATCTTATTTTATATTCATAGTCTCTAATTGTCTCGCGTGTTATGGTGGTGCTCTGGTACAGTGAGATACACAGACACACACACAGTTTTGCTCATTAATTGCCATGTATGTCTTTTCTATCCAAACAAATGGCATGTTCTTTGTTGACTGGGACAATTTATATACTGATTTTGTAGTCTTTAAGTAACAGTTCTGCCTGCACAATTAGGTATGAAGACTTGGAAATCTGATGCCTTAATTAAGAGAATTGTGTGCAGAGTAAAAATAGATGGATCCTGAGCAGTGAACTTTGAGTAATTGGATGAATTTCTGTGCATAAATAGCATGAGGTTTATTTTGGCTGCTCAAAGCTTACCCTGCTTGGTCTCTATCAGATTTAAACATTGCTTGTTGATTTCTGCTATGATGGTTTACTTACAGCATTCCCTCCACCCACCTCATCCCAATATAACTTTAAACTTAAAGTTTAATTTTATTTTTCCTTAACTATGGACAGTATCTGTAGACTCTCTCCTTTGTAAGATGAGAATATTAATGGCTCTACATTTTCATTATCAAGGTTGATAACACTTATATTGTTAATGGAATATTATTGATTTGTATGTAGGTTGATTCTAGAAGTTGAAAAATAATAAGTGTTCATCTTATTATACTTACGGGGATATTTTCTCTGTCGAGCCAAGCATATGCTAGATTCTGTTTCTTTCTCTACTACCTGATATATTCTTAGGCCACTCAAAAGAAATCATGCTTAACTGTTCTGATGGATTCTTTTTTATATTTCACCTATTGCCTTTATCATGTCCTCAATTTTTTCTAAGCTCCCTACTATCTAACCTATTAATTGTCCCCTTTTCCAGGAAATTTCATTCCTATAGCTCTTTGGAGCCCTGGTCCAATCTATGCTTAGTTTCTTTGGGCCTCCTTCACACCCTTTACCTTAGACTATCTTCCCTTTGTTGCTTTTCTGTGATGACCTCATTAATTACTGCATCCCAGGTCTTCCCCTTTCTGGGTTTACTCCCTGCTTCAGTTGAAATATGTCCTCAAGTAAGTTCCTGTACAGGAGAAAAACTTTGTAAGTCTCTGCATGTCTGGAAATTTCTTTATTCTACCTTCACTTTTTTTTTTTTTGCGGTACGCGGGCCTCTCACTGTTGTGGCCTCTCCCGTTGCGGAGCGCAGGCTCAGCGGCCATGGCTCACGGGCCCAGCCGCTCCGCGGCATGTGGGATCTTCCCGGACCGGGGCACGAACCCGCGTCCCCTGCATCGGCAGGTGGACTCTCAACCACTGCACCACCAGGGAAGCCCTACCTTCACTCTTATTTGGCAGTTTGATGAGACTTTGACTTAACTTTTACTGATCTGCAGTGAATGCCATTGTTTTTCAGATCCGCATATCACTGTTGTCCTTTGTTTTGTACTTGCATTTTCAGAGTTCAAAGCTTCTCTGAGGTTTTGAGAGAACTTGGCAGTTCCCTCCTCTTGTAGCCTCTAACATGCTTTACTAGGCAGTAGCTTCCTCTACTTTTCTTCACTAGTCAACATTCCTTTATTTTTGTGTCTTCTAGAAATCCATTGAAATCTCGTGTATTGATGGCTTTATCCTGTTCTCTTTGTTATAAGGGTTTATATATTTTTATTTCCCTACTAATAATGTTAAGGAGTCTTGGAGATAAAATGAGTCTACCTATACTGTCATTTTCCCCTAGGTTTTTATTTTTTAAAGTTTGGAATTGAAATATACTTAGAAAGTAACTTGAACATTAGATCCCTAACAATTACATTATAGTGACTTTGCTGTGCCAGAAAGTGATTTCATGTTGTGTTTTATAGATAATAGTAGTATTTATACATTTAGCTTTCCAGTGGATAATGGCAAAAACGTTAGCAGGGAAGAGCAACTGAGCCATATGTTTTGAGGCTGTTTTGGTTTTTTTTTTCCTATTCTTACTACCACCACCCTAATCTGGGGCTCTCTGATTTGTTGCCATTATTGACGGAGTCTTTTTATTGTGCCCTATTGCTGCTTTAGCCACCTCTTAACAAAAGTTTTTACAAATGCTGCAACACTAATTTAAAATTTTCCATGTTTTCTTAACAGAATAAAGACCAAACCCTTTACCTTGGCATTCAAGGATTTTCCTTTGTTTGGTCGCAGTAGTTCTCAAAGTGTCATCCCTTTCCCAGCAGTAGCATCCCTGGGAACTTGTTAGCAGTGTAAATTCTAAATCCCCCTCCCCTCTGTCTGATTCAGAAACACTGGGGGTACAGCTCAACAAGGTGTTTTAACAAGACCACCACATGATTCTGATGGTGAAGTTTGAGGACTGCTGGTCTAGTCCATCCCTTTTCATTTTGCAGGCAAAGAATTGAGGTATAGAGAGAGAGAGGTTAATTGGCTTGTCCAAACTCATACAACTAGGTAGAGTTTTCTCTCTAATACTCTATACTTGATTGACTTTTTATGAGTTGCAATCAGAAAGCAGTCCAAGATGGGAAAGTTGGAAAGGCTTTATAGAGAATGAGGGACTTGACAGAACACTGAACTATAACCTTATGTAAGTAGAAACAAAAGAGATGGGTATTGTAAGCAAGAAGACCACATGAATAAAGGCATGAAGATAAAAACATACAGTTGACCCTTAAACAGGTTTGAACTGCATATGTCCATTTATACGTGGGGTTTTTTTTAATAGTAAATACTACAGTACTATATGGTTTGTGGTTGGTTGAATCCACAGATCAGGAACTGCCAATGTGGAGGGCCGACTGTAAGTTATAGGTAGATTTTCAACCTTGCAAGGAGGATCAGTCCCCTAACCCCATGTGTTCCAGGGTCAACTGGGTATACAAACATATTCTGAGAACAAAACAGACAAGTTGGACTCATAATCAGTAGGTCTCCTTTATAGGAATATAGAGAATAATGTATGTGAGACAGTGATCACAGTGCCTGGCATATTGGTAAAATGTTAGCTGCACTTTGTTGTTGTTGGGCTGGTATTGTTGGTTGTATTATTGATTTTGTTGTTGTTAGGAAGGTAGTATGGAACAGAAGTTAAGACTGGGCTCCTGAGTCAAATCCCAGCCCAAACACTTACTGACTTTTTTTTTTTTTTTTTTTTTTTTTTTTTTGCGGTACGCGGGCCTCTCACTGTTGCGGCCTCTCCCGTTGCGGAGCACAGGCTCCGGATGCGCAGGCTCAGCGGCCACGGCTCCCGGGCCCAGCCGCTCCGCGGCATGTGGGATCTTCCCGGACCGGGGCACGAACCCGTGTCCCCTGCATCGGCAGGCGGACTCCCAACCACTGCGCCACCAGGGAAGCCCCTTACTTTTTGACTTCTAGAAAGTTACTCCCTCTAAACCTGTTTCCACATTTCTAAAATGGGAATAATAGTATCAACCTTATAGGATAGTAGTAATGACGAAATAATGTTTGTTGATGACATGCCTGCTTCATAATAGGTACTTTAATAAAAGTCTAGTTATTTATTATTTAACTAATAACTATTATTACTTCCTAGCTTGGCAGGTCATCTTGTTTGACTCTGAATGACATAAATCTTTGTCAAAAATTATCTTTCCTGAAAGGGTAAATTGTCATGATTATAGCAATTCACAAATATGACCAAGGAAAAAAAAGTAAACTTTAAATAAGAGGAGACTGGTTAAATAAATTCAACAAGGGGCTGATTATATAAATTATGGAACATTTTTATTCCGTAGCCGTTGGAAAACACGTTTCAGAAAGAAATTTTGTGACCTGTATCATGATATATGCTCATGATATAATGAAAATAAAAAAGCAAAATACAAACAGTGCATACAGTGTTTCAGTTATATAATTTGTATAGAGAAAAATAACTTGAATATTCTAAAATATTAATGGTAATAAACTCTGGGTGATGAGATTTTAGTAACTTTTTCCATTTGTGTTTTTATTGTTCACATTTTCAAAGTGAACTTTTTAAAATTAGGATATAGTTGATGTACAATGTTACATAAGTTTCAGGTGTACAACAGTGATTCACAGTTTTTAAAGGTTATATTCCATTTATAGTTATTATAAAATATTGGCTATATTCCCTGTGTTGTACTGAATATCCTTGTAGCTTATTTTATACATAGTAGTTTATACCTCTTAAACCCCCACCCTTATCTTGCCCCTCCCTGCTTCCCTCTCCCCACTGGTAACCATTACTTCTCTGTATCTAAGTCTGTTTCTTTTTTATTATATTCACTAGTTTGTTTTATTTTTTAGATTCCACATATAAGTGACATCATACAGTATTTTTCTTCCTCTGTCTGACTCATTTCACTTAGCGCGTAATACCCTGCAAGTCCATCCATGTTGTTACAAATGGCAAGATTTCATTCTTTTTTATGGCTGAGTAGTATTCCAGTGTGTGTGTGCGTGTGTGCGCGCATGCGTGTGTGCACACGTGCACACACGATATCTTCTTTATCCATTTATCTGTCAGACACTTAGGTTGCTTCCATATTTTGGCAATTGTGAACATTTTTATAATTAGGGAAAAAATTGTGACACATACTTTAAATTTGTGGTAGGATTGTTGGAATAATATTATAGCCTAAAATGAAATGATCAGTATTCATTTTTATCAGTGGGCAGCCTTGGCATTTGTGGATTTCACATTGTGTTTTCTGCTAGTCAAGAACTATTCTAATTGATTACTCATCGTGAGAAATATTTTGTGATAAGAATCATTATTTTACATTTTAAAGGTTTTGAAGATTGAGTTGGATAATATAATAAAGGCCTCTAGCTAGAACTTGAAATATATTTTGAGTGCATCTTGCTCACTTTCAGCATCCCATCTCAATTATGGTAATAGCTAACACTGGAATGTTATCTCTGCCAGGGACTGTGTTAAGTATTAATCTTCACAAAAATTTTATGAGGTACGCACCATTATCTCCATTTTATAGATGCACTGAAAATCAAACAGGTTAAGGAACCTGTCCAAGATTGCACAACCACTAAGCCAGTATTCTAACAAAGAGCTAAACAATCTTTCCAGAGCCTGTATTCGTAAACATTGTGCTATGCCGTCAAATATGTAAAATAGGGCTTCCCTGGTGGCGCAGTTGTTGAGAGTCCACCTGCCGATGCAGGGGACACGGGTTCGTGCCCCGGTCCGGGAAGATCCCACATGCCGCAGAGCGGCTGGGCGTGTGAGCCATGGCTGCTGAGCCTGCGCATCCGGAGCCTGTGCGGCCACAACAGTGAGAGGCCTGCGTACCACAAAGAAAAAAAAATGTAAAATAAAATATCAAAATGTTATTGATATTTACAATACAAAAAGATCTAAGGAGATACTCATTATGAAAATAAAGGGTCTGATGTATATGTTGTGGTATTTTTATATAAAGTGTTAACTCATTAACACTTTGAATAAAATAAGACATGAAAAATTATTATTTCATTTTTTAAAATTCTTTAACATTTCCAAAAGTATATGTTCCATTTCATGGTATTCTTTTATATGCTAATATACTCCTAGTGATAAGTATATCCAATAGTATTTCGCATGACTAATGTGTATTTAGATAGCACAGTGGTAAAGAGTATGGGGCTCTGGAGCTAGACTGAGTTCACATTCTGCCTCTGCTTCTTAATATTTTGTGGCCTTGGGCAAGATGTTTAACCTCTCTGTGCCTAGTTTTCTCATCTGTAAAATAGGAATAATAATATGTTCCTCAAAGAGTTGATATAAGGATACACTGAATTAATTCATATAGAAAACACTTGAAATAATAGTGCCTGCACATGGAAGTTTTCAGTGTTGGGTACACTAGTTTGTAATAGTACTATTATTCCATTTACTATCATTATCGTCATCATCTGTATTGATTATATAAAAAGCTTTTTTGAGACATCCAAGTTACATTTTGTAAAAACAAATAAAAACATTGTACTTGGGGTCCACTGAGCTAAAAATTATTTTGCTACCACTTACTAGCTTTCTAACCTTCAGCATTTCACTGAACCTTGGTGGGCCTCAGATGACCACTAATAATATCTTTCCTGTCATCTGATCTTTTGATCTGTAAAATATTGCTAGAAATCATGCAGTCTCAGAATTGTGGTCTATGGAACTGTGAAAGAAAGAACTGATGATGCTTAGTCTCTCGGTCCATTTTCCTTCTTTCATTTAAGTAGTTAGTTGTGTGAATTTACAACAAAGGTTAAGCATTTAATGCTTGTAAGAGTATAATAGCCTTATTCTCATTTGGACCTTCATACTTTACTCTCCTGGCTTTCACTACTCCTTTTCTATAAAACTAAACTAATAAAAGACATTTCTAAAATTGTCTAAATTCCATGTGAAAATAAAACTAGGGAACAGGTTAAATTGTTTCCTTTTAAGCTGTGTGCATATGGTGATTTGTGTGTCCTATTTTATACTTTACTAACACCTCGTGCGCTTTTAGTATGGAACTTATTATATTGCTTCAGTTATTTGTTTACACGTCTAGCTTCTCTACTAGATCGAGTCCCTCAATGGCAGATTTTTATATTCATAGTGACTAGCAAATAGATGAAAATTAATAGCTTTTAATTAATGACTTATATGAATCTTATGTTAGCCTTAGAATTAGGTTTGTCTTAATTACTGATTTGTGACCATGGTCATTCTGATCTTGAATTAATGATGCACTTGATATTCTTGTCATATCAGCTTCTACTTTGGATATAATGATACTTTTGAATTATGTTGTTTTCCAATTGAACTTTAAAAATACTTAAAATTTATGAAAGTTACTTTAAAATAGTTTTTCTTGTTTGATAAAATAGAAAAGAATGATTGTATTTTATGAATTTTGTCACTTTAGGAAATATTGAAAATGCAAAACTGGTGGTAAGACATGAGAATAGAAGAAAGAGTTTTAAGATGTTCCATTTGGGGGGGGAAGCTATTCAATACTCCTTTCCCTGAAAGAAGTGGGAGAAAATGTCTTAGGAGAACAAAATGTGATATGTAACAGGAAAGAATGAAAATAAAGCTAAGCTACTCCCAAAGGATATTAATCCTTGAATTAGTAGTTGTCAGTTGATTTTCTTTTATTTTTTATCAAGCTAGAGTATGAATTCTTGTCAATTCAAGACCCACAGATACATTTTTATATATACAGTAATGATAATTTTGACATTGCTAACTATCCACTTACATCATATGACTAATTCTCAAGAGTTGGATGACACATCTGCCATGAAACACCAGTATCGTACCATATATAAATAATGACAGCTAATGTACACTTTCTGAATCTTCACTCCTACCAGAGTATATTTTCAGAGTGGCAAAATTCTCTAATTTTTTTTCTCCAACCCACATCACTCACTGGAGCCTGAGATCAATATATTTAGTTTTGTTGAGAGTCTCCATGTGAATGTCCCACAGCTTCCTCAAAAGTCAAAGTCCAAACCTAGGGACTTCCCTGGTGGCACAGTGGTTAAGAATCCTCCTGCCAATGGAGGGGACACGGGTTCGATCCCTGGTCTGGGAAGATCCCACATGCTGCAGAACAACTAAGCCCATGCGCCACAACTACTGAGCCTGCGCTCTAGAGCCCGTGAGCCACAACTACTGAGCCCACGTGCTGCAGCTACTGAAGCCCACACACCTAGAGCCTGTGCTCTGCAACAAGAGAAGCCACTGCAGAGAGAAACCCACACACCGGAACGAAGAATAGCCCCTGCTCGCCACCACTAGAGAAAGCCTGCACGCAGCAACAAAGACCCAACGCAGCAAAACAAAACAAAAAACTTTATCATTAAAAAGAAAAATCCAAACCTTTTTTTTTCCCCTCCACATCCCTGTCTTACCTACAAAGGTTCCTTCCTTATTAGTACATGGCACCACCATCCATTGGATTGCCCAAATCAATATTATTCTTGGCACCATCCTCTCCTCCACCCCACCCATATCCATTCAGTCACCAAGTTTTACTAATTTACCTTGTGAATATATCACAAATCTATTCAGTTCGTTCTTTTTTATTACCATAGTTCAAGCTATGTTCATCTCTCCATTGTATTACTCCATAGTTTCCTAATTGGCCTCTTGCCACCAGTGCCATCCAATTATCTATCTATACATTGTTCAGGTAATCTCCCTAAAACACAAATCAGAACATGTCACTGTTCTATATTTAAAACCCTTTAGTGGCTATCCTTGGCCTTCAAGATAAAGTCTAAATAAAGTGTTTGTAGCACCCTTCGTAATCTGGACCCTGCTAGGTGATACAGCTATATGGACCAACGTGCAGTTAGTTCTTTGAGACTTGTGGAGGTGAGCACCTTCAGGTCTTCACTATTCCTTCTGCTTAACTAACTCCCAGTAGTTATCATCTCACCTTGGACCTTCTTCAAGAAACCTTGACTAATGCCCCAGCATCATACCCTAACATCATCTAAGATTGGATTAGATACTCTTGTGTGTTCCCA
>RJWK010012367.1:15123-40639 GCA_004363435.1 Platanista minor
TTTTTTTTTTTTTTTTTTTTTTTTTTTTTTTGGCTGCGTTGGGTCTTTGTAGCCTGCAGGCTTTCTCTACTTCTGGCAAACGGGGGCTACTCTGTTGCGGAGCACGGGCTTCAGTAGTTGCGGCGTGTGCTCAGTTGCTTAGTTGCTCTGTGGCATGTGGATCTTCCCAGATCAGGGATTGAACCCGTGTTCCCTGCATTGGCAGCCAGATTCTTAACCACTGTGCCACCAGGGAAGTCCCATTCATTTATTCTTCACTCGTTCAGCAAATATTTGTTGAACATACTTTATGTCAGCTTGGAATGAAGAGTGGTCTAAATTTCTTCTGTTGAAATGAAGCCTTGTTTGAGTTTTCTGTAGTTCTTTATAATATCAAAGTTGTGGCTTCTAAAGACTGTTATTCAAGTGGTCAAATATATTTTCTCTGACCAGTCTTAGATAATCCCTATAGTTCAAGTTGTGGTGAAAATTCAGCAGAATTATGTGCGTGTGCATGTGTGTGTGTGTGTGTGTGTGTGTGTGTATAAATAATAACTGAATATGTTAATGGAAGTACAGAACAGTATCCTGAATAAATTTTTTAGAGTTTGTAACTGTATATAAATTACAATTATAAATAACTTGATTATCACAAGTCAGACTTTTAAAAAGCAGTTTTTTATAATAGCTTTACTTCTGGGCTCCCTCCCTTAAAATATTTAAGTTTTTAAAGTAAAATATTTAAGTTTTAAGTAAAATATTTAAATTAAAATGCATTTAAGATAAATTTTTGTCTTGATTTCAGTTTATTCATGGATTTTTTTAGTAGTTGGAAAAAAGCTGTGGTAGTTCCCAACTGTGTTAGAAACAGTTGTCAAGTGTGGTTCTTTACACTGTGAGACTGGGAGCTGTTTCTAAACACACAGTTACTAGCACAGATTTGCCTAAGTTTCCAATCTGATCTGTGGCTATGGGTAAGTAATGTGGAACTCATATAGTATTTGTGGGGGAAAAAAACTTCTGGAAATTAAATTCCATAAACTACCCTTTATCTTTAGGTTAGTCTTTAAACCTAAAGTGTATAGACTTTAAACCCCAGCCAATCAATAGTATAATTTTTTGTACATCTTTGAGATAGTTAAAAAGGTATGTAAAAATTAAGGTATTCTGCTTAAGGCGTATAGACTTAAATAAGTCTCTTCTTTTGTTGAAGTGCATCTTAATATAAATTTTCAGTGCTATTTAATATCAAAGATTTCAAAGATTATTTTTTAGTTAAATAAGCATGCTTATTCTCCAGGAGCCTTTATTTATCACTGTGGTTCCTACTGATAACGAAGACTCTAGTATATTTATATAGGATTTGTAGTAAAATCAAAAAATTATAAATTCTGACATGTATATGGGGTTATAGTAGCATCCCTTTAAGCTGCATGATACTATTTATCCTTTAAGAGAATTGATAAGAATTTAATAAAACTGTGTATGTATGTGTGTGTTACTATCCAATTAGGGTAGCCACTAGCCACATGGGGTTATTGAGCACCTGAAGTATGGCTTATCTGAATTTGAGGCATACTCGTAAGTATTAAAAATACAGAGCTTTAGTATGAAAAAAGAGAATGTAAAATATCTCATAGTTTTATATTGATTACATGTTGAGATAATAAATTTTAGATAAATGGGTTAAATTTATATTAAAATTAATTTCACTGATTTTTTTTTAATATGGCTACTAGAAAATTGGATCACATGCTGTTTCTATTGGGCATCTCTGGTCAAGAACTTTTTTTCTAATTGTTTTTCTAATTGAAAACTACATTTTTTGTAAGTTATGGTTGAAATTGAACATTTTCAGTATTGAGAGTTATTTTTTATTAGTCTTAAATTACAATTTGACATTTGAATACTGGTATTCCAATGTTAGATGTAAAAGTAGAAGCTATAAAGTTAAAAAATTTTTAACAAAATATTATTTTGAGGTCTTGTTTTTAGACTTTGTTGTTAGAACAATACCATAACCAGTCCTTCATGATTTCTTGGTTCCCGGATTGGACACAGTTTGGCAACTATCATAGATCTTTACTTTAGTCATTGTATAATTTATTTAACATTTTTTTGTTTGCTTCATATGTGCCAAATCTATCATAATTTCAGGAGGGAACAAAAAATAATGGATATGCATGTAAATGAGTTTGCAGAGTTGGAGGTAGGAAGAAGGGAGCAGTTCCTGTCTGGCTTTTTATTTTTTGTAAAGTAGTATGTAAGGTCATCTTAGTCTACCACTAGTGGTGGTTTCTGGGAAAAACTCCTTGAATTGAGTAAAATTAAAGAGTTCTTGTTGGATAAGAATCAGCATCTATTCAGCCATTATTGGACACTAAGCTGAACATGGAGGAAAAATATAAAATAGGGACCTTGCTCAGAGCTTAAATTTTGTTAGGAAAATAACGGTGTATGTCAAAAAAGTAAAAAACAGATAAGGCAGCTGTGATAAAGTAAAGAATATATGGTGTATATACAGTACTGTAGGAGTTCAAAAGATGAAGAGAACACTAGTGACTAGAGATTGTTTTTTGTGTGTGTGTTTTGGGTTTTTGTTTCTTCTAAGCTTTCTCCTTTTGCTTCTTATTTAAAATAGTAGCCAAGTGATCTTTTCGGTATGACCCCTTTGTAAAAATACCTTCTGGCGCTGTATGTAATTTTCAGAACAGTCAGTGGTAATTTATTATGAGAGCTGTATAGAATTTAGCACAGATTTTTTATCTCGACACAAGTAAGAGTTTAATACAGTTACTTTAGAACTGAGCTTTGAGTGCTTTGGAACAGGACAGTGTTCTGAATAAGAAGTTGAGGTTACTGTGGCATTACATGATTCAAATCATGTAGCTTCATGTATTTATTTGGTGTGAACTTCAGCTTGCACCTGAATTAACAAGCACCTTCTCTTTCCTGTTATTACCTCTGCATTCCTTACTTTTCAGTCCTTAATATTTGCTGTGTTGATGGTGAAAAGGAAAGATGGTGGTGTCTGGAAGGGTATTTGTAATAGTAAGATCTATAGATTTTAAACAGGAGTGGGATTAGAGAGAGGGCTGTATAGGATGAAAAGTTTGAGCATGTTCTCTTGAGTGTTGTAGAAACTGACTGACTACTAGCTGCACGATAAACCAAGATGATAGAAGTATCACCCGCATGTGCATATGCACTGCAAACATAGAAATGTAATGCAAAACTGTAAATGCATAGCTAAACTCTGAGGAAGGAAAGACGAGAAGGAAATTCCCAGGTGCCAGGTGTGAAAGAAATCAAATCAAAACCTTAAGTGGGAACTGGTGCTGCTGTATAAAATAGTACAGGCCCCTTTTGGTCCTGGGTGTATGTCCTAAGAAGTCTGGGGTGGAATTTTAGTGGAGAATGGAGATGGGGCCTTTTCAAAATAGAGCTAGCTCTGAGACCCAGGCATGCAACCTAGAACCTGAAAGAGCTTTCCTAATTGTACATAGATTTTTTTTAAAGTGACCAATGATAGAACAATCTAAATGAGAATATAAAATGTGTGTATGAAACGATTAAAAGGATAAAAAAAGGAAATGAAGCATGATGAAGTAACAGGCCAGTATGAAAAAGAAACAGACTCGAAAAAGAAAATCAAATCACATTCAGAAATTCAAAATATAATCTTGGAATTTGGCTTTAGATGGATTAAATAGCATATTAGATATTCTTGCTTGGCTGAAAAGGAAAGAAATATAGCAATAAATGGTTAAGAAGAACTAAATCTAAAATATAATGATCCAAAAGTAAAAAGTTGAAAATACAGGATTGGCAAAATGCTAGGCTGATACAAAACAAAACAAAAAGCTCTTAGAAAAATATTATCAGGCAAAAACAGATTTTAAAGGCAAAAGTATTATTAAGGATAAAGAGAGCCATTGCATAATGATGGAAAGGAATAATTCACTAGGAAGAAATAATAATCTTGAACCTTTATGTCCAAGTAATATTATGTCAAAATATATAAAGCAAAATTTTACATACTAAAAATGGACTACCTATAGGTAGTGGGAAATTTTAGCACATTTCCTTCAGAATCGGACAGATAAATCAGACCACTGCTACCACCACCCTCCAACAAAAGTAAAGGCATAGAATATTTGATCAATACAGTTAACAAACTTGATATTTTAGTTGTGTTTAAACTTTACTCTCAAAAAATAGAATGTAGATGTTCCTTTCAATCACACATGAAACATAGAAATTAACCACATATTAAACTACAGTGGGATGACTCACAAATACCCAAGCATGTAACACCGGCTATATTTTCTGACTACGGCATAGTACATAGAAAACTTACTAGGTTTTCCAGGCTTCATTTGAATAATATTTAAATGGAATAATAATAGCTAAAACATTTATTGAACACAGTGTGAGCCAGGCATACTGCTGAGTGTTTTGCACATGTTATTCTATTTAAACACTTTCAGCATCCCAGTGAATTATAAGATAGTGTTACCATCTTTACTAGTGAGAATATTTAGGTGAAAAATGTTTATCTGCCTAGGACTTCTCTGGCAGTCCAGTAGTTAAGACTCTGGAGCTTTCACTGCAGGAGGCGTGGGTTCTATCCCTGGTTGGGGAACTAAGATCCGGCATGCTGCAGGGTGTGGCCAAAAAATTGATTTATTGATTGATTGATTTTTAAAAGTTTATCTGTCCAAGGTCTGCGGTTGGGATAAAACCTCTGTTTTTAAATACACTGTTACAACTCCCCATCTTTTAAAAACACCTTTATTATCAGAAAATATAGCCAGATAGAGAAGCTCACATAAAACAAATATATAGTTTATTGAATTATTGTTAAGGTTGGTACTGTAATACCAATAGATCAAGAAGTAGAACTTTACCAGCCACTGCAGAAGCCTTTTATATGCCCCATTCCTTCCCCACAAAAAGAATTTTTATGATAATCATTTTCTGGCTTTTTTCTTTGTAATTTTAATACTGTAGTGTACATTTTTAAACAGTATGCTTTAGTTTTGCTTATTTTTTCCCATGTAATTTGTCGAAGAAACTGGTATAGTTTGATCTTTTAGAATTTTTAACAGGTTTGATCAATTTGAGATTTTGATGGTTTTGGCAAAATTTTGTAGGTTGTGGTGTGTTCTTTCATCAGGAGATATATAATATCTGGTGGTTTTTCTTTTTGTGATATTAGAACTATTGATACTCAGTGGTTAAGTCCATTAACTCTTTAAAGATTGCAGATTTTTATTTTTTCTAATTTTCTTATTTCTTCATTTATTGCTGGAATGTTTCTGTAAAGAAGCTTCCCCTCATCTAATACTTGGTTACCTGGTAGTTTAGTTTATAAAAGAGAGGAAGAGTAAATGTTTTGTTTTTTCCTGTTGTATAGCAGTTTTCAAAATGATGAGTTGCTTTTCACTAGCATATTTCAAAGTAACCTTTCCCCCCCTTTTTTTTAAGTGTCATAAACTCACAGATTTAAATATATTTCTTTTGGTTCTTTTCAGTTATTCTTACTGATGCTCAAATTGTCCCTTCTTTGGCTAATGGCAGCTTCTTCAAGTTGGCTCTCTTGCATCATGGAGTTTATATTTTAGTAAATATATGCATGTATAAGCATATGTATATGTATTACCTTGAAACACACACATGTACTAAACACATTGTTCTGTATATTTTGGGTTTTATACTTCCTGTATATTGGAAATAGTTCCTTATCTGTTCTGTATAGAACTGCTTTATATTTTGTAATGGCCACATCGATAGTATAGCTATACCATAGTTTTTTTAACAAATACTTACTGATGAACATTTTGATTGTTACCCAGCAGTATTATAAACAGTACTGCAGTGAATATCCTGGTACTTACTACTTTGCCCATGTGTGTGAATATAGCTGCAGAATCGATTCCCAGAAATGGAATTGTTAAGTAATAATAGCTCTTGTCAAATGGCTCTCCTTAAAGCAGTTAAGAACTGTTATTTTGCCTCATACTATCCTTTGATATATAATACTAGTATGTGATCAAACTTTTATGTATATAAATTTATTTCTTTATTTTTGGCTGCATTGGGTCTTCGTTGCTACATGCGGGCTTTCTCTAGTTGCGGCGAGCGGGGGCTGCTCTTCGTTATGGTGAGCGGGCTTCTCATTGAAGTGGCTTCTCTTGTTGTGGGAGCATGGGCTCTAGGTGCGCGGGCTTCAGTAGTTGTGGCACGCAGGCTCAGTAGTTGTGGTGCACGGGCTTAGTTGCTCCAAGGCATGCGGGATCTTCCCAGACCAGGGCTCCAACCCATGTCCCCTGCATTGGCAGGCGGATTCTTAACCACTGCGCCACCAGGGAAGTCCTGTGATCAAACTTTTTGATCTTTGATAATCTGCTTTGATAAAAAAAATCTCATTATACTTTTTATTAGTATTTCATTTGTATTTCCTAAATGATGAATTGTCTGTTCGTGTCCTTGGTCCAATTTTCTATTGAATTGTTAGCCTTTTCCATATTGATTTGTAGCACTCAGATATAATAAGGAAATTACCCTTTCGTGACATGTGTTGCAAATATTTTTTCCTAATTGTGTTGCTTCTTTTGACTATGTTTATGGTTTTCATTTTCCAAGCAGAATTTTTAAATGTTAAAATATTACTCAAATTTATTAGTTCATTTTTAACAATCCAAACTTAGGAAAGAGTTTAGAAGTACAGTACAAAGAAGTGTGTTCTTTTTTTTCTCCCTGAACCCTTCAAGAATAAGTTCCCAGCCTTTGTCCTGTCACCTCCTAGTACTTTAGTGTGTATTTCCTACAAACAAGGATATTCCCTTAAATAACCATACTACACCTATTAAAATCAGAGAGTTAACATTGACACGTTACTGTCTTTAGTCCCGCATTCAAGTTTCACTAACTGAATGAATTATTTCACTATTGTCTTAATAACAACCTTTTAGCAAAAAGGATCCAGTTCAGAACCACATGTTGCATTGAGTTGACATATCTTTTCAGTATCCTTCAATCTGGAACAGTTCCTCAGGCTTTCCTTGACTTTCATAACTGACAGTTTGAAGATTATTCAAAACAAATTAGAACAAGAATTTGTTCTAATGTTTCCTCATAATTAGATTTAGGTTATGCATGTTTGTCAGGAATATCATAGACGTGATTCTGTGATCTTGTATGCTATCTGGTGACACTTGGTTTCAGTTTGTCCTATGAATGATGATATTCACTTTGATCCCTTAATTAAGATAGCATCTGATTGGCATCTCTACTGTAGAGTAATGGTTTTTCCCTTTCTACTTAATCAGAATTTTGTGAGGGAGGTACTTTAAACATCTCCTTATCAAACTTTCCATTTATTCATTTATTTATAGTAGAATGAATTTATGGGTTGTTGTCCATTCAGTGGGTTATAATAATCCCTTTACTATCATGAGTTTTTGTACTTCAGCATAATTTTGCTAGTGGGTGGCCATTCAGGCTGACTTCAGTGTTCTTTTGACATGTCCTCATTACTGAGCACTTTCTTGTTTCTGCCACAAGATACTCCAGGCTCGTTCTGTGTTTTCCTCAACCTAGAATCAGCCATTTCTCCAAGGAGCCCTTACTCCTTGTATAGAGAAGTATTCAGAAGCAAAGATCCAAATGCTAGTCATGCTCATTGCTGTTGGAGTGGCATTGCTTCCAGGCTTTGTCAGTGAACAGAGCTAGGGAATATACGCGTGTATAATCCACACATTTCCAAACATCTGTATCTATACCTATTTCTCTATCTATCTGTCTTTTAAAAACAATGAGTTCACATTGATAATTCCAATCTAACACTGTAAGATTTACTCTAGCTTTCTCTCTTTTTTTTTTTTTTTGCGGTACATGGGCCTCACACTGTTGTGGCCTCACCCGTTGTGGAGCACAGGCTCCGGACGCGCAGGCTCAGTGGCCATGGATCACGGGCCCAGCCGTTCCGCGGCATGTGGGATCTTCCCGGACCGGGACACGAACCCACGTCCCCTGCATCGGCAGGTGGACTCTCAACCACTGTGCCACCAGGGAAGCCCCTCTTTTTTTATATTTTAACTCTTCTCTTTCAGAAGCCTGGTTTCCATTTGATCAGTCCCTCTGTTGTTTGTTACCAGGCCTCCAGTTCCACCATCCCCTCTCCTGTGCAATGCCCTTCTCTCCCTTCTCTGGCTCTGACTCTCCATTCCAGGCCACTTTTCCCCACATAGACTTCCTTCTTAACCCCTCTTGAGCTCCAACACTGTATGCCAGACCACTCTCTGCATGGATACCCTTTTTATCCTACTTGGTATCTGATACCCTATACTGACCTATCCCTCTCTTTTGACACCTTTCTCACCCCACTTGGATTCTAACCATGCAGTACTCACTTGTACTCACTCATCAAGTGAACATCCTCCTCACCTTTTTTTTAAATGCCTTCCAATTTTGTGTCATACCTTGAAAGAGCTTCTCCACTTTAACATTATAAAAAATAATTTTGTTTTCTTCTAGTGATTTTTATTTATTTATATTATATGTAAGCATATGGTCTATTGTGGAATTTATTTTGAAGTAGAAATCCAGCACTTCTCAGATGATTATCCAGTTGGCTGGAATTTTGTATAAAAACTGTATCTCCCCCAAAAAAAGTTTATAAAGTTTTTTTAAAGTTACTGAATCCATAGAGCTTTTTCATAAAAATGGGTATCATTTTTCATATTGTTTTTGTTTATAACAGATGATGATGTACCTGCAGATATGGTTGCAGAAGAATCGGGTCCTGGTGCACAAAATAGTCCATACCAACTTCGTAGGAAAACTCTTTTGCCGAAAAGAACAGCGTGTCCTACAAAGAGCAGTATGGAGGTAAGTTCAGTGTAACTGCTTTTTTTGTGTGTGTAATGAAGGAATTGTTAGGAAACAAACAGAAAGGGGACTGTCATCATTTTTTAGAAGTAATGATTATGGTAAAAATATTTGCTTAACTAGTTTTCATTTTGTTTTTAAAGGGTGCTTCAACTTCAACTACAGAAAACTTTTTTGGTCATCGTGCAAAACGTGCCAGAGTCTCTGGAAAATCACAAGATCTATCAGGTATTTCCTATGGGAAAGCTAAGAAATAGGGTCAAATAATTTTTATTTTTTGATACCAAAAAATTAAAATCAAATTAAATGTAGTTTATTTGTACATTTGAGATTGAGAAAGTGATTATTACAGAATAAACATGAGAACCGTCACCTTCTCCATCTCTGTAATTGTTGTATAAAAATCCTTTTTGTATACTTAGTGTAACCAGTTTTTGAAATGGTGCATACTAGCTAGCTAAAAGGAAGAATATTGTCAAGATAAAAGAAAATAAATGTGTGTCATCTGTGAAAGCAAATGCTTATAAAATGATTGTCGTCAAAAAATAAAAGCTGTTCATTAGACAAAATGGAAATTGTGCTCTTTAAATAATGAGAAAGTCTTTGCTAGCATGATAGATTGTTTATATTCTGTTTGTTTATCTCTTTATAGCAGCACCTGCTGAACAGTATCTTCAGGAGAAACTGCCAGATGAAGTGGTTCTAAAAATCTTCTCTTACTTGCTGGAACAGGATCTTTGTAGAGCAGCTTGTGTGTGTAAACGCTTCAGTGAGCTTGCTAATGATCCAATTTTGTGGTAAGTGAAAATTTATTTCTTATTATCTTGAGATATATTACTTGCTGCCCAAAATGCTGAAGGTGGTAGGAATTTATCTATTTTGGCTGCATTGGGTCTTCGTTGCTGCGTGCGGGCTTTCTCTAGTTGCGGCGAGTGGGGGCTGCTCTTCACTGTGATGTGCAGGCTTCTCATTGCAGTGGCTTCTCTTGTTGTGGAGCATGGGCTTTAGGTGCACAGGCATCAGTAGTTGTGGCTCGCAGGCTGTAGAGCGCAGGCCCAGTAGTTGTGGCACACGGGCTTAGTTGCTCCGTGGCATGTGGGATCTTCCCGGACCAGGGCTCGAACCCGTGTCCCCTGCATTGGCAGGCAGATTCCTAACCAGTGCACCACCAGGAAAGCCCAGTAGTGTTTTTTGTTTGTTTTCGGTTTTTTTTTTTTTTTTTTTGCGGTACGCGGGCCTCTCCCGTTGCGGAGCACAGGCTCTGGATGCGCAGGCTCAACGCCATGGCTTATGGGCCCAGCTGCTCCGCGGCATGTGGGGTCTTCCTGGACCAGGGCTCAAACCCATGTCCCCTGCATTGGCAGGCAGATTCCTAACCAGTGAGCCACCAGGAAAGCCTGGTAGTGTTTTTAAAACAATAAAAGAAGTACTTTTTCTGCTGCTTGTCAATTAAAAGCAACAGTGATTATGGGAAATGTTTTTCATTCCATTGCTTTTTAGAAGCAGTATGAAGTCTAATTTAAAACAGCTAATTAATTAAATCTGATAGTTAGGTAAGACTGTAGATTTTGTATATCACTTTTGGAAAATAGTTTGGACATTTGTATTTTTGAACCATAAAATAGGCATACCCTGGGACTTCCCTAGTGATGCAGTGGTTAAGAATCCGCCTGCCAATTCAGAGGACGCAGGTTTGATCCCTGGTCCAGGAAGATCCCACATGCCACGGAGCAGCTAAGCCTGTGTGCCACAACTACTGAGCCTGTGCTCTAGAGCCCGCGAGCCGCAACTACTGAAGCCCACGCGCCTAGAGCCGGCGCTCTGCAGCAAGAGAAGCCACTGCGATGAGAAGCCCATGCACCGCAACGAAGAGTAGCCCCCACTCACTGCAACTAGAGAAAGCTCGCACACAGCAGCGAAGACCCAGTGCAGCCCAAAAAAAAAAAAAAATGCATGCCCTTTGACCCAGCAATTCCACTTCTGAAAGTTTGTTTACCCTATTTACAAATTTTTCATAATAGCATAGTTAACAGTGGGGGGAAATTAGAAATAATGGAAAAGTCTAGCAATAAGGGATGGGACTAAAAGTAAACAATGTAATGTCTACTTAGAGGGTTGTGATATAGTCATTAACAGTGATTTTTACAGCTTTTAATAACATGGGAATATGCCATGTTATAAAAAGTAAAAAGCAGAATACAAAATTTTATGTGTTACAGTCATAACTGTTATAAGTGAAAATATCTGTACCTAAAAAGACTGTAAGGAAATACAGTAAACTGTTTAATAGTGAAAATATTGAAAGTATAGGTTATCTCTTTATACTTTTCTGTATTTCATAACAGCTTATATGTATTACTTCTATGATGCTAAATAAAAATAAGGTACACCTTAAATTTAAGAAAAAATTATATTTATGTTAGAAAGGAAAAAGAACAAAGAGCAGAAGAAGAGACATTTTGCTTTGTACAAGAAGTTATAATAGTTATTATCACTCCATTTCTAAGATTTGATGTTTCTTGATAGGACATAAATGAAGCATCATCATTATTTTTCATCATTATTTAAAATAATCCTTTTAAATTGAAACTGTATGTGGCTTTTACAGTAAGGGTGGCTTTTATTTTCCCCTGACTAAACAGACAGATTTTAAAGAATTGACACTTACTCTTTTGGGTGGACTGTTATTTATATGCAGTTACATTGTTTTAGACAAAAATTTTACATCTAAAATTCTGCTTTTTCATATTCTTATACGTTTTTGAGGCCTCAAATAATTTTTATAGTTGTTTAAAGGACATTTTATGAAGAAATCTTTCATTCCTTTCCCCCTTCAGGAAACGATTATACATGGAAGTATTTGAATATACCCGCCCTATGATGCATCCTGAACCTGGCAAATTCTACCAGATTAATCCAGAAGAATATGAACATCCAAATCCTTGGAAAGAGAGTTTCCAGCAGTTGGTATGAAGTATAAATGGAAAACACTAATTTATATTATATATTTTAAATTAAAGTTCCTTTTTAAAAATTTAAACTTAAGAATAGGTTTCAAGGGAATTCCCTGGCATTCCAGTGGTTAGGACTCCACACTTTCACTGCTGAGGCCCTGGGTTCAGTCCCTGGTCAGGGAACTAAGATCCCAGAAGACTCGTGGCACCACACACACACAAAAAAGAATAGGTTTCAAGTCAGTGGACATTTATCAACCAACAAAAAAGTCAACAATTCTTTTCACTACTGACATATTTATTAATCATTTAAACAGTAGCAGTAAGTATCAGTAGCCTGAGAGCAGTTATACTTTCTCTGGATCTGTTTGAACTTATATTTAAATTATTACTGTTGAGTAGTTATTTAAAGTTTCACATTTAGCTTAATTTTCATATGGTCCTTTACAAATGGTTCCCAGCTAGGGGTGATTTTGCTCCACAGGGGATGTTTGGCAATGTCTGGAGACATTTTTGGTTGTCACAGCTGGAGAAGAGACTGCTACTGATACCTGGTGGTTAGAGTCCAGGGATGCTACTAAACACCCTACACAGGATAGCCCTCACAACAAAGAATATCTGTTCCAAAATATCAGTAGTGCTGAGGTTGAAAAACCATGTCCTATTTACTGGATATTACTGAGTCATAAACTGTTCTAGATTTTACATTGCAGTATGTGACAGAAAATTTGTTGGACTGATAATTGCTTTTGATAATTAATGAAAAATTCATATAGTACTAAATTAATTTAGACTATAGTGTTTATGTTAGTAGTCAGTATTTGCTTTTGTTTTATTGTTTTTGTTTTTTTTTGATGTTTTAGTATAAAGGTGCACATGTAAAGCCAGGATTTGCTGAACATTTCTACAGTAACCCTGCAAGATACAAAGGAAGAGAAAATATGTTGGTATGTTTGATTTGTCTTTTTCTAATATTTAAAATGATGATCTTAACAGTTCTATACTGACTTTTTTTCTTTTTTTTTTAGTATTACGATACAATTGAAGATGCTCTTGGTGGGGTACAAGAAGCTCATTTTGATGGACTTATCTTTGTTCATTCTGGAATATATACTGATGAATGGATATATATTGAATCTCCAATCACCATGATTGGTGCAGGTACATGTAAATGCATTGTCATTAGAATTTTAATATTTTATTTACGTGATGGGTTTTTAAAATGCTAGTTACTTAAAATCCAGATGAACCTTGATAATATCTTAATTCTAGGAAAAAATAGGAAATATCATATATATTTTATATGATGGAAATGAAAACTTTAGAGTTCAGAAATTATAAATGTACCTATTTCTTTTTGGGGAGATGTATATATTTCTTGATGTCAGTACTTTGTCCATCTGCTTTAGTTGTTCATAAGGAGAGAAAAATATTGGTTAATTTTATCTTTTATTTGAAAATACAGAGGATAATGTTTTTATTGCTGTATTTTTAATGAAACAAATGTACTTTTAAAATACTTTCTATACTGTTTCAAAGCTGTTTTTATGGTCAGGTTTCTAAGAATAAATGTACTATTTGTTGAGCACTGATCAGTTATTTGAAGTTTTATGGTATATCTGATTTTTTTAAGGATACTGTAGTACGAGACCATTTTAAGATAGCTAGTTAATTGTTACTAGTTAATGAAATTTGCATTTACTGCTCTTTCTTCTTCCCTCCCCCATTTCCACCTCAAAGAAAAGTAAGAGAGAGTATAGAAAAATTTTGCCTACTGATTTCCATTACTTTCCAAATCAAGGCCAGTATTGGAAATAAGTTTAAATAAAGATGTTTCTCTCTTTCTCTCCTTGCTTATCATCCCTTTCTTTCTTCTCCCTGAGCCTCGTTTTCTGGTGCTGCTGGTTGTGATTTGGTTTCCACAAGAAACCCACTTTTTAATATGCCATTGCATTTGATATTAAATACTATTTGTAGTTGAATCTTATTAGAGTATTACTGTACATGGATTTGTGTATAATGGTACTCAGATAATGTCCATGTTAAATATGACTGCCTGATTGAAGGCCAATGAAACATAGTTATCTTCTGATAAAATGAATATTAGTCCTATCTACTCAATACTAATGTTCTTTAAAAGTTCCCTCTCCAAAAAAAGTACCCAATTTAAAAGCCGTAAAAAGGGCAGTACTGAATTATTAGTTTTATGGCAGAGTATTTTTACTGATTAAAAAAGTAATTTTTAAATGTCCATTTTATCTGATAAAGGTAATATGCTTTAAAATATTTTCTTTGTAGCACCTGGAAAAGTAGCAGACAAAGTTATAATTGAAAACACTAGAGATTCAACCTTCGTTTTTATGGAAGGTTCCGAGGATGCTTATGTTGGATATATGACAATAAGGGTAAGGCATTTTTTAATTTTTAAGTATGTATGTGGAAATCATTAAGGCAGTGGTTATTTCAAACAAAATTTCTACTTTTCAGTTTAACCCTGATGACAAATCTGCTCAGCACCACAATGCACACCACTGCTTAGAGATTACAGTAAATTGTAGCCCTATTATTGATCACTGTATCATCCGAAGTACATGTACAGGTTAGTGTTCCCGTTACGTTTTATTATAAAATGAGTCACTGTGTTGCCCAGTAGGTTTTTAAATAAATTATTTGTCTTACAGTTGGCTCTGCAGTATGTGTTAGTGGTCAAGGAGCATGTCCCACTATCAAGCACTGTAACATCAGTGACTGTGAAAATGTTGGACTTTATATAACAGATCATGCACAGGTATTTTTTAATTTTGTGGGGTTTTTTCTTTTTTCTTTTTTTAGCTCTACTAATGTCTATTTCTGGTTAATTGTTGTAGGGAATATACGAAGATAATGAAATTTCCAATAATGCTTTAGCTGGGATTTGGGTTAAAAATCATGGAAACCCAATTATTAGACGGAATCATATTCATCATGGACGTGACGTTGGTGTGTTCACATTTGATCATGGCATGGTAAGAATATTCTTAATAGAAAAACTGATGTCATATCAGTTAAAATTTCAAATAGGTGTCAGCATTTTATCATCACCAAAATGCTGAATTGAAAAGTGTAGGTTTAAAAGAAGATTTCAGCATTATATTCTAAAGTCAGTATGCAGTATCAATTCTATAAATTCTTGAATCTAACATTATATACATGTACAGAAGATGGAGTCCTTAGGGAATTGATGTGATCTTTGAGGGGAGTAAGGTCTAATCCAGTAGTTCTCAAATGTAACTGTGCATAAAAATCACCAAGATTGGGCTTCCCAGATTGGACGCAGTGGTTGAGAGTCCGCCTGCCGATGCAGGGGACATGGGTTCATGCCCCAGTCCAGGAAGATCCCACATGCCGCGGAGCGGCTGGGCCTGTGAGCCATGGCCGCTGAGCCTGCACGTCCGGAGCCTGTGCTCTGCAACGGGGGAGGCCACAGCAGTGAGAGGCCCGCGTACCGCAAAAAAATAATCACCCCTATACATAAGGACGGGGCCCGGGATATGCATTTTTTAATAAGCACCATAAGTGAGTTTAATGCAGGTTGTTTGTAGACTACACTTGGAGAAACAATAGTTTCATCATTAGTTTGACTTCCATTTCATTCCTCTTAAAATTTTTTTTAACTGGTAGAACTTTAATGAGAAATACAGGGCTTCCCTGGCGGCGCAGTGGTTGAGAGTCCACCTGCCGATGCAGGGGACGCAGGTTCGTGCCCCAGTCCGGGAAGATCCCACATGCCGCGGAGTGGCTGGGCCCGTGAGCCATGGCTGCTGAGCCTGCGCATCCAGAGCCTGTGCTTCGCAACGGGAGAGGCCACAACAGTGAGAGGCCCGCGTACCTTAAAAAAAAAAAAAAAAGAAAAAAAAAAGAAATACACTGATGATATATCAGTTCTAAAATTCTTATGCAACAGTTAATTAGCCATCTTTATATGGATGATATTATGTTTTAGTTACTACTATGTCATTTTACACAATTTTATAGAGGCATGACTTTTTGAGCTCTCTTAGGCCAAAAGTAATGTTCTTGGGTGCCTATTCAGGTATTCTTTTCATTTAATGTCTAATTTTTATTTTTTTGCTGCTCTGCACGGCTTGTGGGACCTCAGTTACCCCACTAAGGACTGAACCCGGGCCCTCAGCTGTGAGAGCACGGTGTCCTAACCACTGGACCACCAGGGAATTCCCTAATGTCTAATTTTTGTTGAAGTAATTTTCAAGTCCTAGTACAGCATTGGCAACATTTTTTATTAAGAAGGCAGAACTGGGCTTCCCTGGTGGCGCAGTGGTTGAGAGCCCGCCTGCCGATGCAGGGGACGCGGGTTCATGCCCCGGTCCGGGAAGATCCCACATGCCGCAGAGCAGCTGGGCCCGTGAGCCATGGCCGCTGAGCCTGTGCGTCCGGAGCCTGTGCTCCGCAACGGTAGAGGCCACAACAGTGAGAGGCCCGCGTACCACCAAAAAAAAAAAAAGAAGGCAGAGCTAGTAGGAGAGGAGGTTTGACATGGTGACAAACAAGGGTATGGTGAAGTTTTATTGCTATTATATGATATTTATCATGCAACGTTGGAACGTTGAATTGACATATACAGATTGTCAGTTAGCGAAGTAAATTTTTTATTTTCATTTTTTGCGTCTAAAACCCTAATGCAGAACTCTTTTTTAAACTTGAACTAGAGCATGAGGGAGTACCCTTTTATCAAGTTCTGATTAAATGTAAATGGTTTCAGACCATGCAGCTTATTATATTCCTGGGGTAACTGTAACCTGAGAAAAACAGTTCGCTTAAAACTCAGGCTATAGTTTGGGCCTGTAGATAAGAAAGCACAGTGGAGATGACCACTTACCCTTCTCCAGTTAGAATTTAAAAATTGACATTTTTTTGCAAATTGTAGCTCTTTTTTCCAAGGAGTGGGGAAGAGGGGAGTTTGGGAATTGGGGAGTCTGGGCAAAGGTATGCAGGTTATCAAAACATAAGAGTCTTGAGAATCTGCCTCCCTGCCCCTTTGAGGGCCGCCCGCATTGGCAATAATTCTTTTTTTTTTAATTTTAATTTTTAATTATTTTTTGGCCACGTTGTGCGGCATGCAGGATCTTAGTCCCCCAACCAGGGATTGAACCTGTGCCCCCTACGTTGGGAGCACAGAGTCTTAACCACTGGACCACCAGAGAAGTTCTGGCAATAATTCTTAAATGGGGGCTTCCCTGGTGGCACAGTGGTTGAGAATCTGCCTGCCAATGAAGGGGACATGGGTTCGAGCCCTGGTCCGGGGAGATCCCACATGCCGCAGAGCAACTAAGCCTGTGCGCCACAGCTACTGAGCCTGCACTCTGGAGCCTGTGCACCACAATTACTGAAGCCCACGTGCCTAGAGCCCGTGCTCCACAACAAGAGAAGCCACTGCAATGAGAAGCCCATGCACCTCAAAGAAGAGTAGCCCACGCTTGCCGCAACTAGAGAAAGCCCGCACATAGCAATGAAGACCCAAAGCAGCCAAAAATAATAAATTAATTAATTAAATAAATTTATTTTAAAAATAATAGGGCTTCCCTGGTGGCAGAGTGGTTGAGTGTCCGCCTGCCGATGCAGGGGACGCGGGTTCGTGCCCCAGTCCGGGAAGATTCCCACATGCCGCGGAGCGGCTGAGCCCGTGAGCCATGGCCACTGAGCCTGCGCGTCCGGATCCTGTGCTCCGCAACGGGAGAGGCCACAACAGTGAGAGGCCCGCGTACCGCAAAAAAAAAAAAAAAATAATAATAATAATAATTCTTAAGTGGAATTCTAAATGGAGCTCGTATTTTTGTAATGGAACTATACTATGCTAATATTTCTTTGCCTGTGCTGCCTTTAGACTTCGCCCCAGAGTTACCTACAGTTCAAGTATCATATTTATGCATGCCTCTGGTCTCATTCACAAATGATTTGCGGTACCAAAATAACTTTAACCTGAGTAAATTTCCTCAGTTTTAAAAGACCTAATGCTGATGGTCAGTTACTAAAATTCATTGTAATAATTTACTCTTCACACCCCCCCAATACAGTTTTTATAGATTTAGGTTTATAAATTTTATAACTTTTTTAAAAAGCAAATCTTAGCCAGTCCTGTAGATATATCTATATATATAGATATAGATATAGAGATAGATATATAAAGGATTGATGAAGAGATTTGTAAGGTATTATAGATTTATAAAGGAAGGATGGAAATAAAGCATATCTTGGGCCTCTGTCATCTATCTGTATTATGATACAATCCTTTAAAATCTTTGGTAGAATGTTCTTTCATTCCAAGTATTCTTTGTGTCGGCTGCCCGTGATTGGTAGGATGACATTACTAAGGTTAATCTTTTTAGAGTTTGACTTTGTTTTTTATAGAGTTTCAGAGAACATCAGAATAAACATTTAAACTAAACTAGTTTCTGTACTGTTCTGTATCTTTATATATATTCATATTTACTGTTTGTTCTCTGAAATTGTCTTTCCTTTTCCTTGTCTATGACCTGCTTAGGATTTAAACTCCTGTACTGGCAAGAATGAATCATGAAAGAATTTTTACTTTTTTTATTTTAAAGAAATTAATGTTTTTGTTAAAATATGACATGCCCAGTATAAAAGACATCCCTAGAATTTTAAAGGGTATGACTAGAGTTTGTCATTGTTAACTGCGTGTTTAAACTTTGAATACAGTATGAACTCCCCCTTTGAAAAATGATGAAAATACTTTATATTTCAACCCATTTCTGCTCCATCATTTGTATTCTTATTATTCTTTTGTAAAGCTTTATAACATTTACAGTCCTACAGTTATTGGTCTGTATTTTTATTTATTTACTGTCAGTCCTTTTATCACAGTTTTTCCATTCCTGAATTTTTAAATTTTGGTTCATTCTTGGTATGGCTATTTTGTCATCTAGCCATTTTGATTTTATTTTTAAAAGAAAGGCTTATGGGTATTGTAGCTTGAATTCTTGCCACTTGAGAATGCCTACCGTTTACCTTTTAACTTGGCTGAGTATACAGTTTTTTATTATACTTTCTTTCCCTCAGAATTGTGTAGTCATTTTTATATTTCTGGAATTGAGTGTGACTGAGAAGTCTAAGATCATTCTGGGTTTTTTTTTTTCTTTCTGGTGGGATTTGCTTTTCTACTTCAGTATCCATATGTTGTTAATGTGTTGTTTCAATTTTTACTGTTTTTCTGTCCGTATCTTCCTTTCTTTAGAAACTTGGCTATTTTCTCTATTACTTACATTGCTCTGTATTGCTTTGTTCTTTTCCTTTAAATTTTGTGTGATTTCCTCAAATCTGTGTCTCTTTTCTGTTTTGTTTCCAATGTGGTTTTCATCTCTGATTTCTTTAATGTATTTTTGTTTTATGGAATCCTTCTAGCATATATAAAATTAGAGACAATAGTATAATGAATTCCCATGTATATCCATCCTCCACGTTCAAAAACTTTCAGCTCATGGTCAGTTTTGTTTCATCTGTACCTCCTTATACATTGCTTATTTTCTTTTTTACTCTGAATTATTTTGAACCAAATCCCAGACATCATCATCTCATCTGTAAATATTTCAGTATATATGTCTTTCTTTAAAAGATGGGTGGGATTCCTTCTTTTTCTTTTACATAACAATGCCAGTCTCACAGCTAAAAGTAATTTTTCTATCAGTGTTTACAGTTCCCCAATTCTTTGTTTTTTGTTGTTTAATGTTCAATCTATTGCAGACCGTTATTTTCATGAAGTAAAATTAAAATATCATAGCAATGCCAAATTGCTATAAAATTTTTGAGACATTTATTCTAAGTTTATGAGCTTAACTCATGATAGATTGACAGTTGACAGACTCTGTAGAAATATGGTTTTCCTCTCCTTTCACTTTACTTCGGATAGTCCCTCTTAGATAGGAAATACAAGTTTTAGATGATAGAAATTGCACATTAGTGTGTTTCTTCTTCAGATTTACTTCTTGTGCCTAAATTATTTTTATGAAAATATTACTATGGGAGTATTTCCTTCCTCTCCTGTGTTCTGTTTGGGACACTAGATCTCGCTACTTTAGCAAAAGATCATTGGCTAAGCATGCTTATTAGAATAGTTACTTGCGGGCTTCCCTGGTGGCGCAGTGGTTAAGAATCTGCCTGCCAGAGAGGAGGGAGACGTAAGAGGGAAGAGATACGGGGACATATGTATATGTATAACTGATTCACATTGTTATAAAGCAGAAACTAACACATCATTGTAAAGCAATTATACTCCAATAAAGATGTTTAAAGAAAAGCTGCCTGCCAATGCAAGGGACACGAGTTCGAGCCCTGGTCCAGGAAGATCCCACATGCCTCAGAGCAGTTAAGCCCGTGTGCCACAACTACTGAGCCTGCGCTCTAGAGCCCACGAGCCACAACTAGTGAAGCGCGTGCACCTAGAGCCTGTGCACCGCAACGAAGAGTAGCCCCCGCTCTCCACAACTAGAGAAAAGCCCATGCATAGCAACGAAGATCCAGTGCAACCAAAAATAAATAAATAAAATAAATTTATTTGAAAAAGAACAGTTACTTGGGGAAACATACCTTGCTAAAGGTGTATGGTAACACTTGCTCTCAGCACCTTATTCTTCCTTATCCAGATATCACAGTATTTGGTAAGTGTTTGATTATAGTTTGGGGTTGTAGACATTTATTTCAATGAAGGTAGCATGTTTTTTTCTCTTTACTTTTCATTCTTTTTGTTTTATTTGGAGAGTTTTAAGAGAAACTCTTGAATGCCTTTCACCCTATCATATTTAATAAAGATTATTTCACTTCAAAAAATTTTAATGAAAAAATACTTAATCTCACATTTTATTTTTATATCAGTGTTAAGTTTGTAAATTGAATGATAATTTTCAAGGACTTATTGTAATGTATATGGCAGAGATTTAGAAATGCTTGTGCTGAAAAGTTAACAACCTCTTATTTTAAAATATAGAAGAAGCGCTTAGCAATCTGGTATCTTCTGGCAGGGAAATAAATCATTTTATAATATGGGGTAGTCCAGTAAAATGTCTGTGCCTTTGGAGTTTTATATTTGTGTTGGAGCTTTTGTGGTTTGCATTGTAAAAGGCAAAGTAGAGTTCTGTTTTCTACTTACAGTCCTTTATTATTAGACCATTTTGCACTGATGAAGGCATTTCTTAACAAAACAGGTGCATTTCATTAAATGTGCTTTAAAGCAAAATTACATTAACTGAATCCTTTAATCCATAATAAGATAGGTTTTCTTCTGATATTATAAAACTGTAAGTCAATCAATTGTTCCCTTTCTGAATGTAATAAAATCACCACTGTAGCAATGTAAGAGGCTTCTGGTTTTAAGAGCGTGAAGGAAAAAATTTCTTGAAAGTTACCTTAAAACAAAAACTACAGATTAAAACTCTCATCTCTGATGGAAATAGGGGACACTTTTAATCTCTAATCTAAATTACAGTATGGTAAAATGACCATGTGCCTATGACCATAGCAACCAGTTCAGATTAGAGCAGGTTTTATAATGGGGGCCTCTGGACAAGGAAAAATGAAGAGAGGGGGACTGCTGTTTGCCTTAGTAAACTTGTGGATCTATTTGACTCTCCTAGGTGTGCAAAATTGAAACCTAAAGAAAACAGAGAGGGCATTCCCTGATGGTCCAGTGGTAAGGACTCTGTGCTTTCACTGCTGAGGGCAAGGGTTCAGTCCCTGGTCAGGGAACTAAGATCCTGCAAGCCGTGCAGTGTGGCCAAAAAAGAAAAAAAAGAAAGAAAACAGAAAGAGTATCCATGCATTTGAAAATTTTTTAGTAAGTATACTGTAGCAAAGTATACTTGCAGTACTATATGTTGAACTAGTATAGCCAGGACATGACAGTGCCTGTTACTGCAATTTTCATGGAAGTCCAGTAAATAGCATACCTTTTCCTGCTGCATTCTGAACAAATTAAGAAATCAAAGGCACTTCCCTGGTGGCGCAGTGGTTAAGAATTGGCCTGCCAATGCAGGGGACATGGGTTCGAGCCCTGGGCCGCAGAGCAACTAAGCCTGTGTGCCACTACTACTGAGCCTGTGCTCTAGAGCCCACGAGCCACAACTTCTGAGACTGTGTGCCGCAACTACTGAAGCCCGTGAGCCTAGATCCCATGCTCTGCAACAAGAGAAGCCACGACAGTGAGAAGCTCGCGCACCGCAATGAAGAGTAGCCCCCGCTCGCCACAACTAGAGAAAGCCCGCGCATAGCACTGAAGACCGAACACAGCCAAAAATAAATAAATAAAATTTAAAAATTTTTTTTAAAATCCCAACTGGATTTCTTAAAAAAAAAGCCATGAAGTAGTAAGAGGCTGAAATATCAACTTCATTACTCTTAGAGGTTAAATTGGAAGATACAACATAGAGTGAGAACCAGATAAGTCTGTTTAACTGAATCCCAAAATGAAATAGGCTTATTTCACAGGCAGTGTTCATGGGGTCGTAACAAAAGGCATGCTCCCTAAGGGCAGCTCATTTCCATGAGAATAAGGGTGAAGCTGAATTGAGCATACTCAGTTTATTCTTTCCCAAGTTTACCATTCAGACATGTCATGCAACTCCTGGCAGAGAGAGACAAGTTGCACTCCCTTCTCAATGATGAAAATACCAGAAATGTTGAATTGTTCCATTAAGCTCTTTTCGTCTAGCCTCTTTTAGAATTTGTTTTTCTTTATTTGATGCTCAGTTTTGCCATAGTAGTCTATATACATACACCTGGTGTCTGTCCATTTTTATTTGGTATAAAATCAAAGAAGAAAAAACTTTTTTGTATTTTAAGAAGCCATTTTCGATGCAATCCCCCAATTTTTTTAAAAGAATAAGATTATAACCCATATGTTAACAGTTAAGTTATAAGTGATTTGTACTTTATTTGTAGAAAATGAAACCTGAAAACTACTTCTAAATGTTATTCTCAGAGAGCCATTTTCTTAAAGAGTTAATTATGTAGTGTATTAGAATACTCAGAATTACATCCTGTTTTAACCTCTACTGAATTTGGCAAAAAGTCCTACTTGAGTGCTTACCATTTGTAAAGTTTTATGTAAATGCTCCAGAAGTTAGTGTAGTCCTGTCTCTTCAGGAGCTTATGATCAGGTAAAAATGGATATGGCAAATACAGTACAAGGCAGTACCTGGAAGTAGCATAAGAAAATACTTACTGCTAAAGGGAATTTAAAGAGAGAACACGTTCACTTTTTTTTTTTTTGCGGTACACGGGCCTCTCACTGTTGTGGCCTCTCCCGTTGTGGAGCACAGGCTCCGGACGCGCAGGCTCGGCGGCCATGGCTCATGGGCCCAGCCTCTCCGTGGCATGTGGGGTCTTCCTGGACCGGGGCACGAACCCGCGTCCCCTGCATCGGCAGGTGGGCTCTCAACCACTGCACTACCAGGGAAGCCCCACACGTTCACTTTTTGAAGGGAGATAGACAAGGAGGATGAAATGGCTTTTAGAAGTGCCATCTTATAACTCTCTCATTTTTTCCTCTAACATTCAGTCTGATTGAGTCTTAGAATTTAGGATATCAGTATTACAGTAACGTTTATCCGCACTAGAAAATAAGTAAATTTATCTGTTATAGAAAATTTAAGAAATTTAGAGAAGTATAAAGGATACAGTAAGCATCCATAATACCACTACTCATTTAATCACACTCATATTCTTGTTTCATCCTTCAAGTTGTTTTTCTTCAAATACAATTGACATCATACTGAATGTAGTCTATCTTGAAGTATATACTGTTCTTTTCATTTAACATGATAGTATGTGTAACATGAACAAAAGCCTTCACAACATTTTATTGAGCTAGTTCCCTATTATTGGGCTAAGATGAACATTATTTGGTGTGTCTTTTTCTGTAGTCTCTGATTATGTCCTTGGGTCAACTTTTTAGAAGTTGATTTCTTGGGGCATTTTTAAGGCTATGAGAGTTTATTTTCTTTAGTACTTAAACTTTTTGTTGAAGGATATATATTCTTATTGGTAATGGTATTTATTTCCATTTATTGAATCTTTCCCTATTTTTCTTTCCTGGGTTTGAATATACTCACATTAATTAGAGAATTTATAGTTCTCTGTTTTACTAAGACATTTAAAATATGTATCATTTGAAATTTAGTATATATGTTTCATTCTTAACTCTTGAACATTCTGATAATTTTGAGGTATACATTAAAAAGGCTTTTTAATGTCATTTCTTTTTGGAAAGTAGCTTTACCTACAGGTTTAATTTCTGTATTTTCCAGGGTTACTTTGAAAGTTGCAACATACACAGAAACAGGATAGCAGGCTTTGAAGTAAAAGCTTATGCTAATCCCACAGTGGTTCGATGTGAAATTCATCATGGGCAGACTGGAGGAATATATGTTCATGAAAAAGGAAGAGGACAGTTCATTGAAAATAAAATCTACGCAAACAACTTTGCAGGTGTATGGATTACCTCAAATAGTGACCCAACAATAAGGTATTTATATATAATTAAGGATGGAAATTATATTTTCACTTTCTGTTTTATGCTATAAGAAAAGTTAAGGTACTTAGCTTTAACTCTTACTGTTTTTCCTAGACACCTGACTATTATAGATTTTCCTAGTAAAAGTCTGTGCATCTGAATGAGCATAGCTATTGCATTTATTTTGGGGTGTTCTGTTAGATGTTTTTTTATTCGTGATCTAAGCCATGTAAGATACTTTTTATGAAATATTGAAAATGCTGTGATTTTTATTTTAAATTCATCAGACTGCATTATAGATGAGTAAATAGGGCTGTGATCTTCCCTTGAAATCTGAATGACGTTTTTTTTTTTTCCCCCTGAGAGTCAGCAGATAGAATAACCCGGAAAATTAATTATCTCAAAGATACTTAGAGAGACAAAGAATAACAAAGTCAAAACTTCAAGCTGTCACCTTTCTTTAATAGTTCCTACCACTTCCTCTGGCCACATTAAGGAAACAAACAGATCCAGTCTTAAAGGCATTGGCTAAGACTGTAGAACAGAGCTATTATAATTTAATCAAAGACCATGAATTATTTTTGTCAAATTTTTTTCCACAAGCTTTATAAAAGTTGATTATGTGATAGCCATCTTAATGACTATTCAGCAAATATTTATAGATGAGCTAAGAAAAGTTCTTTTAAATGGATTAGCTTTTTTTTTTTTTTTTTTTTTTTTTTTAAATCTTAATAGGTTTTGGGTTTTTTGTTGGTTTTTTTGTTTTGTTTTGTTTTGTTTTTGACCGCGCAGCTTGTGGGATCCTAGTTCCCTGACCAGGAATCGGATCCAGACCCCCTGCAGTGGAAGCGCGGAGTCCTAACCACTGGACCACCAGGGAATTCCCTGGATTAGCTCTTTTGAGTTGATTTTTTTTTTTTTTTTTGCCAACGTTGGGGGAAGATGCAGAATCTTTTTTTTTTTTTTTTTGCTGCGGTTCGTGGGCCTCTCACTGTTGTGGCCTCTCCCGTTGCGGAGCACAGGCTCCGGACGTGCAGGCCCAGCGGCCATGGCTCACGGGGCCCAGCCGCTCCGCAGCATGTGGGATCTTCCCAGACCAGGGCACGAACCCGTGTCCCCTGCATCGGCAGGCAGACTCTCAACCACTGCACCACCAGGGAAGCCCAAT
>RJWK010012368.1:0-40540 GCA_004363435.1 Platanista minor
TTTTTTTTTTTTTTTTTTTTTTTTTGCGGTACGCGGGCCTCTCACTGCTGTGGGCCCTCCTGCCGCGGAGCACATGCTTCGGACGTGCAGGCTCAGCGGCCACGGCTCACGGGCCCAGCCGGTCCGCGGCATGTGGGATCCTCCCGGACCGGGGCATGAACCTGCATCCCCCTGCATCAGCAGGCAGACTCCCAGCCACCAGGGAAGCCCAGGATAGTTTTTTATAAGTCATTTGAAGCAATTATATTCTATGTGACTATACCACTAACTTGCCATGTAGTTAGTTTATTTTCAATATTTAGAGATTTTTCCGCTCGTTTTGATTTAATTTTGTTTTTAATTATGTAAAATGTTTACATGATTCCCAAGTCAGAATTATGGAACAAGGTAAATTTGGAGAAGTCTTGCTTCCCTTTCCAGTCCCTCCAGCCTTTTCCCTCTCTCCCCTTTTGGATAGCTATTTTTATTTGTTATTGGATTTTCCATCCATCCTTTTTTTTTTTTTTTTTTTTTAAAGATAGGGGAAATGTATGTTTGTATATTCGTGGGGAAGATCTAAAGAGAGGGAAGAATTGCTGCTGGGAAAATGTCCTTGAGAAGAGAAGGGGGGATGCGATCTCAGGGGCAGTTGGAGAGTTGGGTCCTTTGTCAGGGGCCTGCAGGGCTCAGCGTGGAGAGAGGAGAGAAGGCCCAGCGTGTGGGCGCACGTGCAGGGAGCTGGCATGCGTGATGGGCGCTCACGGAAGCTCTCCTCTGACTGCTTTGCGTTTGTGGGGGGAACAGGAAGCAGGGTCACCACCGAAAGTGAGGAGGTGCTGAAGATTCCGCAGGAAGGTTCGGTTGAGTTCAGTGGTTGGGTATGAATCCAAGCAAAAGCATTCAGCATAGTTGTCTCATGTGTTTTTCCTCCAGTCATCGTCAGTTGCACGAGTGTAGACGTGGAGTTGCTGGAGGGTTGTGTCAGGGCTGTGCTTTCGCCAGGAGGGACAAGGCAGGGGCGGGTGAGGGCAGGAGAGTTAAAGAAGGGAGTGGCTGTAGTGATTGCCGTGGAACTCAAACAGACGAGGAGCAGGAGGGAGCTGAAGGAAGGGAGTGAGAAGGAGCCGTGGGTTCCAGGTCCTGGTCGAGTCAGACGGTCATTGGTGTTGGAATGTGAGAGGGAAGCTGAGCTGGGAAGATGGGTTGTGGCGATCAAAGAGTGAGCTGCTTGATGATGGGACTGCGGAGGGGTTGCAGTTAGAGGTAGTGATGGGGATGGGATGTGCCCGTGGCCTGAGTAGCTGACGTGCTTGGTGGAAGATGAGGTCATTGGAGGAGAGGAGCTGAGGCTAAGCCTGGAAGGGGGAGCTATCTGGTTGCTGAAACCACCAAGAAGTCCTACGGGAGTAGTTTTAGAAAAGAGTGACAGCGCTCTGAGACCTGCGAAGAAGTGCAGGGCCAGGTGATGGCGGAGGGGTCGTAGATGGAGGAGTGCAGCGTGGCAGGGTCGGATACGATGAAAACCAAAGCTGGGGGAGGGTGCTGGGAGAGGCAAGGAGAATGGTCTGGAAATGACAGTGAGGAACAGAGGGGCCTCTGATCCCGCCTCCAGGCCCAGTGGTTCCAGGCATGTGGATGAGAAACACCCATCCCTGGAGAAGGCTGCAGGGGAAGCTTGTCCTGACGAAGGGGTCGGGGGCAGGGCTTCAGGACTTCGGAGGGGTGGGCCACGAGGTGGGAAGAGCCTTGAGGTAGTAGAGGGATGACTTGGGAGGCCTGGGCTTCCTGTGGTGGGTGACGCGAGCATGGATAAAGGCGTGAGGAGAGCAGCTCTGATGGAGGAGAGGCAGGGGTCTGGCTGAGAACATGCAGGGTTACTGGGCTCCCACTTGACTCCTGCCACTGAGATATGTGGCTTAGTGTGTGTACGTGTGTCTGTAACTTAAAAGTTTTATAATAATCACACACACTGTGTGCAGTTCAGTTGCTTTGCTTTTCTTTCTCCTGTTGATGAACCACTAAATTATTTTCATGACCTACCAATGGCTTGCAGCCGAGAGTTTGAAAAACACTAATAGAGGGACTTCCCTGGTGGTGCAGTGGTTAAGAATCCGCCTGCCAGTGCGGGGGACATGGGTTGGACCCCTGGTCCGGGAAGATCCCACATGCCGCAGAGCAACTAAGCCCGTGTGCCGCAACTACTGAGCCTGCGCTCTAGAGCCCACGAGTCACAACTACTGAGCCCACATGCCACAAGTACTGAAGCCCACGTGGCTAGAGCCCATGCTTCACAACAAGAGAAGCCACCTCAATGAGAAGCCCGGGCACCGCAACGAAGAGTAGCCCCCGCTCGCCGCAACTAGAGAAAGCCCGTGTGCAGCAATGAAGACCCAGGGCAGCCAGAAATAAAATCAGAAAAAAAAAGAAAGAAAAGAAAAACACTGATAGAGACCACCATGCTCACTGTTCCTTGTTCCTCTCTCAGAACTGTTAACATTGTCTAGTTAATAACAACAGCTGAGGCGCTTGGCCACAGGCTCATAGAGTAGGAACCAGAACAAGGAATTCTCCTACCCTACACACTGCACCATGATCAAAACAGGAAATTTAACATTGATACTATTACCTAATCCCCCATCCGTATTCAAATTATTTTCCCCAGTCCAGGATCCAGTCCAAGTGTTGCTTTCAGGTGTCACATCCCTTTAGTTTCGTTAAACCTGGAGCAGTTCCACAGCCTTTTTGGGCTTTCTTGACCTTGTCGGGCCAGTTATTTTGTAGAATGTTTGCTGTTGTCTGTTTCCTCATGATTAGATTCAGGTTTTGTATTTTTGGCAGGAAAAACACAGAGGTGATTTTGCGTCCCTCTCACTGGAAGTACACATTTATAGACGAGATTAGGGGGTGATTATTTTGATTACCAAAACCCTACTATATAGAAGGGTGCACTGCCAGGCTCATCTAGCCGCAAGTCTCTCCAGGCCAGGGTGACAGATTTGCAGAGCGCAGGCTGCCAACCCCTCCTGTCGCAGTGGCGATTTCTCTGGTTTTCCCCGGGCTGGCTCCGGGTCTCGCGCTCCTTTACAGAGGGGACAGGGGGCTCCTGGTCCGAGTTAGCATATGAGGTGAAGCTCACCTGCCGTGCCTATTCTTGTACAGTTAAGAGTCATTTAAAAGAGTTCAGCTTACTTACAACTCTCCGCGAAACGCACTCTGCATAGAGGCAGGTGAAGTCGGTTATTTAGAGCCATTTCTGTCTCTCGTTAGTGTTGGTATGTAGTTCTTTTCTGTCTTCTTGATTGGATTCTTAATGAATTGAGGGCCCAAGTTCGGCGATACCTCCCCACCAGCCCCGACGATGCGCAGCGCCCGGGGCTGCTTCCGGAATCAGCACCGGGGCTCCGTCCAGTTTATACCTTACAGCCGTGTTTACTGGTCTCTTAAAAATCAGACATTTCCTCTCATTCTTTTTTGAGAATCTAAACAGCTTATCTTGAGTATGGTATTCCACAGCAGAACTAACAAGGCCTTTCACTTTGCTTTTCAGCTGAACCTCCTACTGTCAGTTTCTAAATAACCAGGCCCGTCGGGCTGTGTGCGTAAATGGCCGGTCCAGCGGGAGCTGGCTGCCAAGTCCCACGGCCTGCAGGACACCGGGGAATTGTGCGAGGGGCTTCCCGCGAACCACAGGGCTGCTCAGGGCTGACCGCAGAATGAAGTGGAAGCAAAGTGTGACGTGATTTGTGTTTCTCTTTTGAAAACATCAAAATGCCAAAGAAAAGCTATAACCTATGAGCGCTGATTACTGCCTGATTTAAACGGTCACAAGCAGTGTAAGGTTTTAAGAGGAAGCTATGGGTGGGCACGCAGTGAAATGGTTCTTAAGAAAAATGTGCAACGAAAATAGATTACAATAAGTGCAAAGAACTTTACAGAAATACAACTAATTAGAAAGCTTCTAAGAGAAAGGTTTGTTAAAGCGTGAAACACTGCAATCCTTTTAACCACTGAGCATTCCACAGTGACTATTTTTTTACTTCCAGAAATGTTATTTCTACACCCTATTTAATGTAATGTTTCTCCTATCACTTTGAAGTTTAGTTTGGGTGCTTCTGAGAACATGTTCGGCTTTCCTGGGAATTCAGTGGGTTATCTTTCTGTGTGTTTGATGTGAGGTAGTTTCAAGATGCAAGGACCTCGTGTAAGGTCCCAGGATCTGTACTCCATGAATTGCTTAGGTGCAGAGCGTTCAAAAGTAGGCAGGTAGCTGCAGCGTCCTCATGGTAGATACGTGCCGTATCTTTAATGAGAATCTTCGTGGTATATAATAGGCAGTGTCTGTGAGGGGGAAGTACCAATTATGGCGTCTTCAATCTGGCACATAAAGGAGGGGAGGAAGCCTGATGAATAGTGTGTCTCGTGCGCGAAGTTTAGGGTTACCAGCTTTCTGCACGCTGCCTTCCGTTTCCGTAGTTCTTTGAAAAGTGAACATCTTCGTGTCCTGTACCTTCATGGGGGCTGTGCCGTGAGCCTGCCTTGTGGATCTGTACGCTGCGACAGCAGGATACGTTTCACTCACAGAGACGAGGATGATGAAGACCACCCATCCCTTAAAATCAACCACACGATAGCAGTGATCATCAAAAAAATTATGCGCATCTCAGAGTTTTCCTACAAATATCTGTTTCCTGATTGGACTGGTTTTGCCTCTGATGTTATAGTAAATGTAACCTGCTCTTTGGTTCACAATGAATTTTGAGTTATTCAGACACTAGTTTAGAGATAGAATGCTGACAGAGGTTCTGGAATGTAGCCAGCAGACCTCATTCTGTGAGACTGTAGCATTTCTCATCCGCTTCAAGCAGCCTCCCGCCGTGTGTAGGTAGGTTACATATCCTGATGTCTGTCATTTTAAAAACAGGTCACTTGTTTTTCAGCTCGGTTTAACTTGGTGATGGATGTTGCTTGATGGAGCGTTAATACTCTATTATATTTTGGGAAGGTAGAAGGTAAAGAGGGTCCATATTCATTCTTCAACAGGAAGTGAATGAATCAGGAAGATTATACTTACTTCCACTTACTATTTTAAATGTGTGTTTAATGGAATGAACTGTACAAATCCAGTTTTGTATATTATATGTACATTTGATTTTTAAATAGCCTTTCCAAAGAAATGAGGGCATGATTATTGTACAATACTTGACTGATTTAATTTGATGTACAGAGCAGAGTGTGTTCTTGAGGATAAAAATATTTGCTGGCACTCGTTCTTGTGTTTTGAGTCTTTTATTTCTGAAACAAACACCTTAACAAAAGTGCTGAGTAGGTGATAGTGATCCGACTTGTTTGCTAAATGACTGTTTAAATCTGTACAGTTTCAAGTGTTTACTTATACAAAGAGTGTACATACTTTCAAATAATTAATTTAAAATGCTTTATATTATTTGGCTAGAATTTGCTGTTTTTAATAAATGTGAATTTTTTTAAAAATAAAGATTTTTGCTTCCTACGTTTTGTCCTCATGGGTCTGTTATGTGTGTGGATTCTTTAAAAAATTTTTTTAATTGAAATTAAAGGTAACTTGTAGATTCACATGCAGTTGTGAGAAGTAATACAGAGCGATCCTGTGTACCTTTACCCGATTTCTCCCAGTGGTGTCATCCTGCAGAACAATAACATGTGTCACAAGCAGGATATTGACAGTGTTACCCTCCACCAACGTTATTCTGATTTCCCCAGTTTTACTTGTACTGTGTGGATTCTTTTGGCAAGATGATCATTGTGGAAAGACATTTTGAAGCATCTTAATGTTTCATTAGGTGACAGATCATTTTTCTTTATTTGCAAAACTGCCAGTTTCCTGAGTACTATCAGCACAAATAGTTGTGCTGAAATTTAGTATTATTGAAGTCACAATAAAAACAAATTTGTATTTTCACAACCCCATATCTTTAAATTCTCTTCTGCTGTTACCTTACAAGGAAGAAAGAATAGTCAACCTTAGTTTTGAAAAAGGGTCCATTTATTAATGGAACTGGGGGTGTGTTGGTGGAGAGAAGGTTACTTCTCAGAAAAGAGGAACTTCCTCGATTCCTTTCTGGCGTGCTTTTCTTCTGGTGGTGGTTCCTCCACTAGCTTGTCTGTCTGCTCTTCCTCAGCACCCAACCCCATAGAAAGGAGACAGCTGCTGAAAACTTGGTATAACGGCATCCATTAAATAGTCATCCAATAAATACATATTGGGGGGGGGAGGTTAAAAACATTTTTCCTGGTTATCAAAATATGTTCACTGTAAGACATTTCTGTAGTGTTTGAATTTCAACATAAAATGTGAAAGTCTTTCATAAATGAACCTTGAAAGGTAAACTGCTGTTAAATGTTTGGCATATAGCTTCCAGATTTTTTTCTATGTATATTCTAAAATAACTTTTCTTAACAAGATTGGGCTCTTTTACACTTTTCTTAGTCAGGTGAGTATGTATGTATGTATGTATGTATTTATTTATATGCATCAGGTCTTAGTTGCAGCATGTGGGATCTTTAGTTGCAGCGTGTGAACTCTTAGTTGCAGCATATGGGATCTAGTGCCCTGACTAGAGATCGAACCCAGGCCCCCTGCATTGGGAGCATGGAGTCTTGGCCTCTGGACCACCAGGGAAGTCCCCAGGAATCTAGTCTTATTAATATTCTTCTTCCCCTTTGCTAAAACTTTCAACTCCTGATGCACACGGGCTGTTCAGGCTCCTGCATATCTATCTGCCCACACTTGTCTCCTTACTACTCATCCTTTGCATCTCTCAGGGTCCTTGAGTGTAAGCAACAGGAGGCATCATGTCTAACTTGAGCAGAAAAGGGCTTTACTGGAAGGAAATGGGAGTGCAGGGGACAGACCAGAAGCAGGAGGACCAGAGGAAGGAGAACAGGAAGGATTACAGATGCAGGTTTTTATTTTTTCAAAGCAGAAAGTGTCGGTCCACTGCTGTGGCAGTGTCCTAGACTTGGCATCACTGCAACTGCTCTCATCTTGGCCAAGCTGACTTCCTGTCTGTGTGTGTGTGTGTGTGTGTGTGTGTGTGTGTGTGTGTGTGTGTGTGATTTTTCCATGCTTCACTGAGTGCTGGGGCAGGGGGGAGGAAGAGTCTCTGTGCCAGTTTTCGATACAGTAGTGCCCCTTAGCTCCAAATCCACCCTTTTGGGTCCTGCTTTGAGATTCTGGAGCTGGACCCTGAGAACATTTCTCGATTGCCAGCTGGGGCAAAGTTAGGCTCTGTAGGGTGCTGGCGCTACACTGCAAGGCACAGGGGAAGGGTGTCTCCGTTTCTGGCGTGGGTTTTGCTTTCTACACTGCGCTGGCAGCCGTATGTGTGTCGGCGGGTGTCTGGTGGCACTTGCTCTTTAGTGAGTTTTCCTGGTATCCAAGCAGGAAGCGTCTTGTGAACCAGCTTGTTGTTGCAGGTGCAATTGGTTAAGATACTGGAGTTGGGTGGGCCCCTCATCCAGTATGACTGGTGTCCATATAAAAAGGGGAAATTTGATACAGAGACATGCACACAGGGAGAGCACCATGTGAAAACTGCCAAAGACAAAGGAACTACTAGAAGCTGGGAGACGGGCCTGGGCCACATCCTTCCCACGCTCTTGATCTTGGACTTAGGGCTTCCAGAACTGTGAGATGATAAAGTTTTGTTGTGTAAGCCACCCAGTGTGTGGTCCTTTTTGTTACAGCAGCTCTAGCAAACTAATACAGAGGGTGGGGGCTGGATTTTTACAGTTCCCGGTCATCTGGCTACTTTCACTACTTCCTTCACAATCTGTGAGGTAACTCCCTTTTCCTTATGAAATAGTCCCTGGGTGCTGGGTAATTATGTCCGGCCGGTGATAACACTCGAACAGAGCAGCAGCTACAAGAGAGGCTGGAAATGCCTAAAATCTACGTGAAATACTGTGTCTATATAGACGTTGGCAATAGAATATTTAAAACAGGGAGCTGACCAAGCACAATGCCTCTGCGAGGCCACCTGCTGACAATCTCTGTGTTAGTGGGGTGAGTCACGTCTTCAGGTTTTGTGGAAGGAGAAAGACCGGGGAGAGGTACTGGCAGATGATAATAAAGTGCCCACATCTGTGAAGCATCACGCTGAGTGCTTCACTGATGCCACCTGCTTTCATTCTCACTCTTAACTCTGCGAGGTGTGTTGGTGATTGGCCTCCTGTTCCAGAGGAGGAAACGGGAGTCCCAGAGGGGCTCACTGCCGTGGCCAAGGTCGCACAGCTAGCGGGTGGTGGCACCAAGACCCCCCACCAGAGCTGTCTGCTTCCCGGCACACGTGGGAGGAACATCGGGGCTCTGAGATGCACGCAGGCTCGGGAGGATTTGTTTGCTGTGAGACGTGACTCCGGAGCTTCTTGTCTCCAGGGCCTGGTAAGAGAAGGGACCTCTGCCCACACCAGCAGAGGTGTAAACTAACAAGGTCCCTAGAATGGCTGTGTCCTGAGTCAACCCAAGCACTGTGTGGCCTGTGACCGTCTGCTCCCCAGCAGTCGCTACCTGGCAACAAAGTAACTGTTGTTTTAGCTGATGATGCTACTTGCCAACAAGGTGTGATAGTCACACAAGGGAAGTGACTGTGCAACGCCCCGATACTGCCAGGCTGACCACCCTGGTCCCACCCCAGGCACGCAGTTGTCAGGATTTGGGGTGAGGACGGGACTTTGGTGAGGGCTGGTGGCAGGCAGTGTGGGATGGGCCGGAGAGCGGGGCCGCGAAGGTGGGGCTGGGCTGTCTGTTCACAGCCGGGATCAGCTGGCTAATTGCTAGGCTGAGACGGGAAGGAGGTGTTTCCTATACTCTTGGTTCAGGCTGCAGTTGAGGCCATCCTGGGAAGTTTGCAGTGTCCCAGGGACATATAAAAGGCATGCTATCGGGGATTGCCCAGCTCCTGAGTCCCCCTTTTCTAGAAACTACTGCCCCTCTCCATGCTTGACATCGACTAGGAGCCAAGACATAACCCCACCCTCCCTTACCACACTGGATCACACCAAGGGTGGCCTCCTGATCAAGCCAGGCCAATAGAGACCACTGGGATCTTTTAAGAAAGACCAGGAGACAAAGCCATGTGAACTGAGATGCATAGAAAACACGTCTTTGGAACAAGACCAGTGTCGCAGAGCTGAGAACGAATGTCCTCCTGGCCTCTGGAGTCCTCCCACGTGCCAGTCCTTTCTGAGACCCATTGCATCTTCCATCCAGATTACACGTTTCCCATTTTGCTTTACCTCTTTGAGTTGGTGACTGTAACCAGTGACCAAAAGGGGCCCAGCTATTGAAGAGAGTTTAAGTGTGGGTCCTTTTGGGCTCCTGGTTTGGGGGACTGGCTGCAGGCTGGTGCTGCTTTGCTGACTGGGCATCCCTCTGTCTTGGCGGGGGTGGAAGAGGGGGTGTTTGTGAAGCTACTATTTCTAGACCCATTTTACAGATGAGGAAACTGAGGCAGAGAGCTACTTGCCCAAGGTCACACAGCCAACAGTGGGCACAGCTAGGCTTTGAGATAGTCTGTGTCCTGAGTCCACCCAAGCATGGGAAAGTCGCAAAAGAACATCTGCATTCATGTGATCAGTAGAAGCAAGCAGGACAGGTGTTGACATGTATTGTCTACTGAAACAATTTGCTTCTAATGCTGGCAGGGCGCGTGATTAAGTCTTTTCTGTGCCCAGCCACAGACTCTGTTAGCCCCTCTCTGCCCCTGAAAAACTTTTTTTTTTTTTTTTTTCTCCAAATCAAGGAGCTGTGATAGGTCCCAAATTACAAACCAGCTCTCACAAGATATGAACTAGGGCTTTGGGGGTTTCCTCGGGGCTTCGGACACCTCCACCTCCCTGAAACATTCAGCACGTGCCGAAGCAGCACAATTTAGTGGCTGCCCCAGCTTGGAAGATGAGCGTTCCTCCTCCAACTCATATTGTCTTGTTGACAAGATCTTGATACGCCCCGTATGAAGCATTCCAAATCAGAGATGGTCAGTATATTCAGGATCTTCCTCATTTTTCCCAGAAGGATCTGGATCTTCCGAGCCGTTGAACTGAATTCCATCTCCAGGACTGCTTTCTTCTTCATTTCGCTCAGCACCGCCGGGGTAATGTACTGTGGAAATTCACAGGCGGCTCGTGAGGATTGATGCTAACCTGGGCACCAAGCTCCCCCCGCGTCAGGATTAGGACCCTGTGGCCGTGACCGAGTCTTCCCTGGAAACGTCACTCTCCAGGGCGAATCTGTGAACCCAGCCCTACCACCGGCAACCTTTCTGCTGCTTCCCCAAGACACTCACTTGGCCTGTGCCCGTGGCCACATCCCAACCTGACCCCAAACCAAAGGGTGGCCAGCTGCTGGGCCCTGGTGTGACCTGCCTTCCAAAGGCTGTGCCCTCCTGGGGGCGTCCAGCTTCTCCCCTTGGATTCCCTAGCACAGCAGGAGAGTGAGGTCCTCACGGTGTCTGCCTATGAGCCCCACATCCATCTGGGGCTCCCTTGGAGCGTGTCTGCATCTTGCTGGGATAAGAATGTCAGTTTCCTCAGCTCTGAATCTTATGTTAAATGATAAGTGTTTGGAAATTAAATGATTGCTTTGTATATGGTCAAGCATCGGGTCAGGGAAGGGGGCCTCGTTTCCCTAGGGGTTGGAGTGTTGAAGAACGTGGCCTGGAGGCCTGGGCATGGACCAGTTCAAGCCAGCAGTGGCCCGCGTGCAAATAGCTCCCCACCTGGCAGAAGACGTGGGGAGTTGAGACCTTACCTTGTACTCGGTGCCTAGGTTTAAGCAAACGTGCTTCTTTTTGTGGATGAAGCGGAAGATGATCTTATCCTGGCTCCTTATTTGTACCTTGATGTACTGGTTGATTTTCAAGGAGATGGGCTGGACGGGGGGTGCATGGATGTGGAGGTTCAGATCCCACCAGTTCCAGGCCTTCTGGTACTTGTCTCTGGCAAAGTAGTATCCCAGGCTTTGGCTCAGGTTCAACCTAGACCAAGAAGGCATCAGGCAGCCACAGCACTGGGCCCCGGGGGTGAGGGTACAGCCTCTCCCAGGGGTGCAAGCCCACCTCGCCTCCCACCCTTGCTCTTTTCCCCAATATGGGCCCTTGGCAGGTGGGAGAAACGCCAACGTGGAGGTGAACCCATCTAGGCGCAGCCCTCCGGCCCTGGCCTGTCCATGTTCAGTCTCCTCTGGTGCCCCTGGCCCCTCACACCCAATTGCTCCTTTCAGTTCCGGGGTCACGCATCCTCTTGAACTCCTCATGGCTTTGCCGTGCTGTTCCCTCTGCCTGGAGAGGTTGCTTGGCGTGGTTGACTCCTGCTTATGCTTTAAGTCCCAGCTTAAATGTCACCTCCTCAGAGAGGCCCTTCCTGAAGCCCCCTGAGTCCCTATATGACTATCTCCATCTCTTTGTTAATTTCCTTCCTATAATTTACTAATACACATTGATTCTCATTATTTGGTGTAGTTGGGTTCTATAAAGTTGCCTCAAACACAGAGTTAAGAGAATACTGAACCACTGCTCCCTGGGGAAATAGGTGTGTGTATATATCACACATAGATAACCGTACATACTAGAAAACAACCCATCCTGGTAGATTCCAACCGGCAGCCCCAGAACTGAAGCTGCTGGCACCACGTGCCCTGCTCCTCCTGGCTCCATCCTCTGGTTCCCTCGTCAAGTGCTGAATTAAGAAGGCAAAGCAGCTGGGAATGTGCACATCAGGCAACTCAAATCCTTAAGTGCTCTGTGCGTGTTTGTGACTCTGTGTGAAATGTGTGCATTTGCATCTTTTCCCTGGGAGCAATGGTTCAGGGTTTGCTAGTTCATGTTCTGCAGACCTTATAGAACAGAACTATCTCAAATAATGAGAATCGACTGGGCTTGCTTCTCATCCGTCCGTCCCACTAAAATGGAAATGTAACTTGTGGTCCTCTGTCCGGCTCCCGGGTGGACCCTGCCCCGCTCTGCGCCTGGTGCCCGTGGAAACAGCTGTGGGTGAGTGAGGGGTGGTGGGCTCCTCCCTCTTCCAGCCCAGGCCCTGCCCTCCTCTGAGCCGTCCTTTCCTGGCATTTCAAGCCCACCATACCCCTCTGCCCTGGCTTCTGCTTTTTGAATCCCGCCAGGGCTGTCTTGAGAATTGGTGCTGATGGGCAACAGCTTCTCTCGGGAACCAAATGCAGAAGGGAAGAGGATCCGGGACCTGGGTTAGTCAGGAGAAGGTAGGGTTTGGGGGAGCCCGGATTACTCAGACCACCTGCCAGGCCTCGTCTGGGGTGTTCGGGGGCCTTGTAGGACGCTGGGAGGGAGAGGCCGGCTCAGGCCTGCTAACGGCTGCCTTGTTCACTTCCAGTAAGGAGAACTTCTTCCGGTCACTCCCCAACGCTAGGTCCTCCTGTTGCTTCCCACTGCCCATTGAGCCAAGTGCAAACTATTAAGTCCCTTCACCATGGGGCCCAGCCTGTCCAACCACATCCCTCTTTACCTAGACAAGAGGCTGTGATGCATGTAATGAATTAAAAACCTGGGCTCTGGAGCCAGACTTTCTAGGTTCATAGCCTGGCTCTGCCACTTGCAAGCTGTGTGACCTTGGACCAGTTACTTAACCTCTCTGTGCCTCAGTAAAATGCAGATAATAACAGTGCTTTACACACAGGGTATTTGTGAGGATTAAGTGCCTGTACAAAGCAGTAAGTCGTTGAACATTAGGATCTCCTTATTATCACTGATGGAGAGGAGGGCAAAGAGGAGTCTCCTTTCACTCTGCAGGGCAGTGGATCCCCGCTAGCTTCTAAGCTTTTAAATGGCTCCCATCAGAATTTTTGCATGAGGCCCTCCCCATTTCCCAGGGTTAGGATCTGTCTCAGCCTGGAGGTATCCAGTTCTGGGCTAAGGCTCCCTCAAGAAATCGGGGTCTAGAACACCCAGAAATGGTGTGAAATTGAAGGCTTCTTCTCAGGGGGTGTAAAGACCCAAACGGTGGAGCTGGCGGGACCCACCACCAGGGACCCCGAGTTTAGGCAGGTCTGGGGCCCTTGCTGTGTGGGGACCCTGAGCTCTGGAGGGAGACCTGGTCTGCGGTTCCTCAAGCGTGGGCCTGGAGGGTGGAGGTGATGCTTAGTTTCCACACAGCAGACAAACTTCAGCCGTGCCTTCTGCCTCCCCTGAGGAGATGGAATCAAAAAATGACCCAAGAAGTATTCAGTCCTCCAATCAGCTTGGTGCTCCATCCTTCCCAGGGCCTGTGATGCAAGGGAGGAGTGGAGGCGGGGCTGGACCAGGGGAGCCGTGGGATTCCCGGCAGTGACGAGGGTCGGCAGGGCCCTGGTGCAGCAGCTGAATGTTCCCAAATGGCTTGGAGGGCCTTTGCCACAGGATCTCTCTCCCAGTGACGAGGGGCCTACAGTTCTGACCGTGAAGTCCGTCAGGGGCCGAGTCCTTCTGCGGTGGGAGCAGTCTTCTCGGGTGCCGCCACCCTTGCGGGCGGAAGCAGCTTGGGGCGCTCTGCCCCGTGGTGTGAACTTTCAGGTGTGATGGGTGTGAGGCTTTACACAGGGACAGTCCCTCTCCCATCCAGGTCTCTGATGCCTGAAATGCCATCCGTGGTGCCACTTTGGTTGAAGTCAGATGAGAGCTTGACCCAGAGAGAGAAGATGCAGCTGCCCTTGGGAGAGGCAGTTAGAAAGCCTTGGCAATGAACTGCTTGCAGCTGAGCATGGGGCGGGGGGTGGGGTGAGGGTGGCGGGGGTTGCGGCGCCTGGGGCCTCCCGGCCTGTGCGCAGAGCAGCCGGGCCCCGCCGGGGAAGCCGCGGTGGGAGCACTTCTCTTCTCCCACTCAGTCTGCTCGGCCAGCAGCAAGAAAAAGCAACAGTGACACGTCTGTGGAGGCTCTCCTGCCACGGGGCCCCCTGATGGGCGGCGGGTAAGAGCGGAGGCCCTCGGGGGCCCGGGCCCTGGCCTGTGGCCCTGGGGGCAGGATGCTGCCCGGGCCCCTTGCTTAGATTTTCGCGGCCCAGTCTGAGCAGAACCGATTCTCTTTCAACATCCCACAGCCTCTTGGTTGTAAGTGGCCCCGTTTCCCCATGAGGGAGGAGTCCAGGGTTAGAAAGGGAGGCATGTCTCCCACTCTGGAGAATCAGGAGCTGTGAAGTGGTCAACACAGTCTCCGAAAAACTTCCAAGGCAAGAGGTCTGCACGTCCCAAGGAAAGAGAAGGGAGATGAGAAGTTAGGGGCTCCCGGACCAGGAGGGGACCACGAGGCGAGTGCCTGGGCCTGGAAGCTGGACTGCCCAGAGGAAGAGAGGTTGAATCACTGCACTGGTCACTGCTCTCCCCCAGGACAGGACCTCTGGGCCCATTTCCTCAGGGAGCTGAGGCTTTCCTGGAGTCCCAGGAACGGTCTGTGGTGTCACACAGCAGCCGCCCCCTGGAGGGGACGGGATGTATTTCCTCAGAGTCCCCTGTCTTTATCTTACAGCCCCGAGTGGGTGCCACAGCCCTGGGAGACGGGTGGGCACACCGGCCTGGGCTCCAGCACCGGCCAACCCCTACAATCCCCTGGGAAGCTTTTAAAGAATGCAGATCTCCAGGCCCCGCCCCAGACCTACAGAATCAGAATCACGAGGCGGGGGGCGGCCATTCCCCACCTCTGAGCACCATCCTTCCCCTTGGTTTTTTGTTTTTTTTTTTTAAAAAGATTTTTAAAATTTATTTATTTTTTGGCTGCGTTAGGTCTTTCGTTGCTGTGCGTGGGCTTTCTCTAGTTGCAGCGAGCAGGGGCTTCTCACTGCGGTGGCTTCTCTTGTTGCAGAGTACAGGCTGTAGAGCACAGGCTTCAGTAGTTGTGGCGCATGGGCTTAGTTGCTCCGTGGCACGTGGGACCTTCCCGGACCAGGACTCAAACCCGTATCCCCTGCATTGGCAGGTAGATTCCTGACCACTGCGCCACCAGGGAAAACCCTCCCATTGGTCTTTTTTTTTTTTTTTGCGGTACGCGGGCCTCTCACTGTTGTGGCCTCTCCCGTTGTGGAGCACGGGCTCCGGACGCGCAGGCTCAGCGGCCATGGCCCACGGGCCCAGCCGCTCCGCGGCACGTGGGATCTTCCCGGAGCGGGGCACGAACCCGTGTCCCCTGGATCGGCAGGCGGACTCTCAACCACTGCGCCACCAGGGAAGTCCTCCCCTTGGGTTTTGATGCGCTGGGATAAGATGTTGTTTGTCTCGCAAACTTTACTTGATAATTTAAAAGAATGCTTTACTTCAGGCTGAGTCAAAATTCCATAAAACTGCTTGCCTGTGATTTTCCGTATGACTGTGGCGAACGACTCATCATTTTCTCTGCACCTAAGTTTCCTCAGCAAGAACATGAAAGATTTTCCCTAGGTCTCCTGTGGCCATAAAATTTAAGTGTCATTAGGGAGAAGAGGCCCTACTGCGTGTAGCAGATGCTATTGGAGATAACTGACTGAGTTTCTGGTCCCCACTCCCAGATGCTTCTTGTATCCAGTACTTTCTTCCCCCTTTTAGACATCAATTTCCTTCTTTAAAAATTTTTTTTCTTTATCGATGTGGAGTTGATGTACAATATTGTGTTAGTTCCAGGTGTATAGCAAAGTGATTTCGTTTTATATATATATTTTTTCAGATTCTTTTCCATTATAGGTTATTACAAGATACTGAATATAGTTCCCTGGGCTATGCAGTAGGACCTTGTTGTTTATCTGTTTTATATATAGTCGTGTGTATCTGTTAATACAGTACTCCTAATTTGTCCCTCCCCCTATCCTTTCCCCTTTGGTAACCATAAGGTTGTTTTTTTTTGTCTGTTTCTGTCTTGTAAATAAATTCATTTGTATTATTTTTTAGATTCCATATATAAGTGATATCATATAATATTTGTCTTTCTCTGACTTCACTTGGTATGATAATTTCTAGGTCCATCCTTGTTGCTGCAGATGGAATTATTTCATTCTTTTCTATGTCTGAGTCATATTCCATTGTATAAATATGCCACATCTTCTTTATCCATTCATCTGTTGATGGGCGCTTGGTTTGCTTCCATGTCTTGGCTATTGTAAACAGTGCTGCTGTGAACATTGGGGTACATATTTCTTTTCGGATTAGAGTTTTCGTCTTTTCTGGACATATGCCCAGGAGTGGGATTGCTGAGTCATCCGGTAGCTCTAATTTTAGTTTTTTAAGAAACCTCCATACTGTCCTCCATAGTGGCTGTATCAATTTACATTCCCACCAACAGAGCAGGAGGGTTCCCTTTTCTCCACACCCTCTCCAGCATTTACCGTTTGTAGGTTTTTTGATGATGGCCATTCTGATTGGTGTGAGGTGATACCTCATTGTAGTTTTGATTTGCATTTCTCTAATAATTAGTGATGTCGAGCATCTTTTCATGTGCCTATTGGACATCTGTATGTTTTCTTTGGAGAAATGTCTGTTTAGGTCTTCTTCTTTTGATTGGGTTGTTTATTTTTTTGATATTGAGTTGTATGAGCTGTTTGTATATTTTAGATATTAAGCCCTTGTCAGCTGCATCATTTGCAAGTATTTTCTCCCAGTGTGCAGGCTGTCATTTCATTTTGGTTATGGTTTCCTTTGCTGTGCAAAGGCTTATCAGTTTGATTAGGTCCCATTTGTTTATTTTGGCTTTTATTTCTTTTACCTTGGGAGACTGATTTAAGAAAATATTGCTATGATTTATGTCAGAGAATGTTTTGCCTATATTCTCTTCTAGGAATTTTGTGGAGTCATGGCTTATATATAGGTCTTTAAGCCATTTTGAGTTTAGTTTTGTGTATGGCGTGAAGGTGTGTTCTAACTTCATTGGTTTACGTGAGGCTGTCCAGCTTTCCCAACACCACTTGCTGAAGAGACTGTCTTTTCTCCATTGTATATTCTTGCCTCCTTTGTTGAAGATTAATTGACCATAGGTGTGTGGGTTTATTTCTGGGCTCTCTATTCTGTTCCATTGATCCATATGTCTGCTTATGTGCCAGTACCACACTGTTTTGATTACTGTAGCTTTGTAGCATTTCAGACATCAATTTCTATACAAAGTGCCCTCCAGGAAGGGCAGATACCCCTGAGAACAAAGTAGTCAACTAGGAAATGGTGTTGAAAGCCTCATAGCAGAGAAAATATTCTTAAAAACCAAGGCCTGGAGAATGAAAATCTTTTTTTGGAATTAAAAAAAAAATTGGCTTTGACTATCAAGAAGTATAAAGTTGGTTCAAGACAATATGCATTTCCCACTCTATGACCAATTAGAGCAGAAGGCAAGGGAGAAATCCTGCAAAGGCAGAGTTCTTACACCAAAGAGGTGGAGAAAAATTCTGAAGCGATTGAACTACCTCGAATTGGTAAGATGAGGTTTCCCACCATTACCAGCAATGGGAACATAACAACTAAGTTAGTTACAATGAAATATTTAGAAGTTACGTTTTTAAAATACAATACATGCCCCTCCAAAGCACTCACCATACTGGGTCTTTCTTGGGTAATTCTCATGAGGTTTGATTCTTAAATGATACAGAGAGCTGAGACCAAAAGGGTCCCACCTTACTCCAGCTTTGAGTCCGTGATTGCTATCTCCTGGCGGGGAAGCAATGGTGCCAAAAGGGTAGTGTGCCCTCTGAGGTCAGGGACCTGTCTTACTGGCCCATCATGATACCCATCTCCCCATGTGTGAGTCGGATGAATGAATTCATAAGTGAATGAGAGAGAGAAAGAGAGGCTTACCCAGAGGGAGGACAGCTGTGCAGACTGGGACTCAAAACCGTAATCACACGGCTTCTCCTGGGGGAGGGGTGTTTGAGACTCATGACCCAAGCTTACCAGATGTTTCCATTTTCATCATAGAAGGTGGCATGGCCAGAGTTGTTGATAAGGGCCCGGACACACATATTTTCACTGTCTTCCAGAATGATATATGTGAACTTTCCCTCTTTTATACTGAGGATGAGCATAGCCAGGTGTCCTGATGGATAACTGGGAGATGGTTAAGGCACAAGTAGTCCCTCGGGGTCCCCTGGAGAGGTTAGAGCACTGCGGAGGACGCAGGCCCCCAGTAAAACCCATGCCCCGGCCCCGAATCACAGACTTTTCAGGCATCACACGTGTCCCTGTGCTCCAGTGGATACTATATCTGGCCTGATCCATCAGGAAAGAGAGCTTGGAAGACAATCCCACTGGGGTAGAGGATGATTTTTCCATCACCTCGATGCACCTGGGAAGAAGAGACGAGCCTGTGAAAAGTTGGCCGGGGCTGATTGTCCCTCATCAGAGCATGGTGTTGTCACTAGAAGGCTTGAGATCAGTCTACTTACTCTCTGATTCCCGCATGGCACCCACCCATCACTCCCCCACCCATAACCACCACCAGCTTGCTGGGGATTCCAGGTGGGAATCTTCTCAGGGCCTCGGTTTACCTGTCTGTGTGACAAGCAGGCTGAGATGGATCGCTCTGTGTACGTGTGTGTGCAGATTTTATTTTATTGAATTTATTCATTATTTATTTTTGGCTGCGCTGGGTCTCCGTTGCTGCGCGCAGGCTTTCTCTACTTGCGGTGAGCGGGGGCCACTCTTCGTTGGCGGTGTGCGGGCTTCTCACTGCGGTGGCTTCTCTTGTTGTGGAGCACGGGCTCTAGGCACGCGGGCTTCGGTAGCTGTGGCACGTGAGCTCAGTAGTTGGGGGCTCGCGAGCTCTAGAGCGCAGGCTCACTAGTTGTGGTGCACGGGCTTAGTTGCTTCGTGGCCTATGGGATCTTCCCGGACCAGGGCTCGAACCTGTGTCCCCTGCATTGGCAGGCGGATTCTTAACCACTGTGCCACCAGGGAAGTCCTGCTATAATGTTTTAAGAAAACCTCTACTGTCTCTTAGTCATGTCTTTGTCTTCATTCCTTATAGTATTTATACCTTTTCCTTTTTGTTTTTCTGGATCAACGTTGCCTGGAGATTTGCCTGTTTTACTAGTCTTTTTAAAGAGCCAGCTTTTTGGTTTGCTTATTCTATTTCTTTGCTTTCTAGTGTATCAATTTCTGTTCCTATCATTATTTTCTATGCACGTCTTCTTTCTGTGGGTTTTCTATATTAGTCTGTTTTTCCTCTAATTCCTTGAACTGAACACTGAGTTCATCGATTTCCATCTTGCTTCTTCTTCACAATCCTCTTCCTCCTCTGCTTTAATATAAGCATTTAAAGCTATAACATTTCTCTCAAAATACTGTTTTAGCTCTTTCTTCCAGGTGTAGATACTTACCTTTCATTTCATTCTGACTCCTGTCAAATTTTCGATATGATTTCTTCTTTGATGCACAGGTTATTTACAAGAGTGTTTTAAAATTTGCACATGTACAAGTTGCTTTTGGCTATGTTATTATTATTACCAATTAAAATCCACAGGGTTAAGAGAGCAGAGTCTATATGGTATTAGCTCTTTAGTGTTTTCTGTGACTTGTTTTGTGGCCGAGTGTGTCGTCACCTACTGTAGCTGTTTCACTTGTGCTTGAGAAGGATGCCTGTCCTCCAACTCCCTCGTGTCCCCATCAGGCATTAAAACCCAAGCCCTTGACCTACCAGGACAGTTCTTCTCCTGCTTCCCACCCCTCCCTTCCACCAGGACACACCCACCTCACCCACACTCTGCTGCTCTCACTCTGCTGGTTTTCCAGTTTCTATTTCTGGTAATTACCTCCCGCACTTTCTTATACACTCTGCGTTTCAAAAGATGCTTTTTACGTTTTGTCTAAATTTCCCAGGTGTTTGTAGCAGGACGCCTTTTGAAGTCATCTTGTGTCCCGTGCTACTCTAACTAGATGTCAGGTCAGTGGTTTTTGAGCTCTTATTTTTAACAGTTGAAGAATCCTTTGTTCAAGAGAGCTCACAGCAGGATGCCAAAATCTGAGACAATGAAAGAAAGAGGGGCAGCTGGTTGAGGAGGAGCTGCTATGGGCTCTACAGGGTGTGGCCTTTAAATGCCCAGGAATCTCTCTGTGAGGTGAGGATGATGATCCTGGAACTGACTCTTGTCCCTACCCAGCACTGAGCTCAGCACTTTACTTCCATGACGCAGTGACCCAGTGGAGGAGACACTGTCATTAATCCCTGTTTAAGAGAGGCTACCTGACTTACACAAGGCTATCCAGTGAGAGGGGAGCCAGACTCCCACAGTCTGCCACCTATCCCTTCCCCCTGCCCCCATGGAAACACACTGCCTCTAGCCATTAAGCTCCCAGCCACCTGGCACATTTACTCTGCAAATCACTGCTCTCTCTCTCTTTTTTTTTTAAAGCTAAAAAAAAGTGCTTTATAAGGACATCTGTGGTTGGTTTCTTCCTTATCGATAGCTCGTAAGAAGCTTCTAGATAATGTTCAGGGGAGAGGATTTTGTATTTTAGATCTTATTTTCAAAAGCCACTTGAAAGCTAGAATTTCTCAAGACGCTTCCTTCTTGTCAAATTCACTTGTCATGGAATGACATTTTCCTAATGATAAGGACCCCATGGGCAAAGAAAAATCTCTGACACCGAGGTAGGGTTGTCACATTTTCTCTCACTGGGAAATATATCACAAATAGCACATCTAAAAGCCCAGATCTCATCACTATTGGCTTGGGGACAAAGTATGAGGTTAAGGGCTAAAAGTTAATAGAGAAGAGACTACATCTCCGGCCTTCCTTCAGTTCTACTAGAGGGAAAACAGTGCCTTATAGGCAGGACCCTGAGCTATGAGACAGCTGCCGTCTGTCTGTGAGTTCTCCCAACTGCTGTCTCTCTGTCTGCCCCTGAGGTCTCCCTGGCTCCTGTCTGTCTGTGAGCTCTCCCTGACTGATGCGGAGATGCTGGCTGGGCTGGATTTTGCCTGAACACCAGCACACACTTATAAACAGTACTTACCTGACTCAGCAAACTACTTGGAATTTATCGCCCATTTGTAAAAAAAACAACCAAATGTCCCACTCCTCATGGGCCTTTTGGGCAGCCTACGTGAATGGTGGGTTAGGCAGGATCCTTTGCTTAGAGATCTTGGGGAGAACCTTCCCCCTGGCTGCAGGAAGGACATTTAAAATTGGTTAGGAGACAGATGCTCCAGGAACAAAAGCTCCAGGGCAGTACAGGATGGGGAATGGGGCTCTAGGCGCGTGGGCTTCAGTAGTTGTGGTACACAGGCGCACAGGGTTAGTTGCTCTGCGGCATGAGGGATCCTCCTGGACCAGGGCTCGAACCTGTGACCCCTGCATTGGCAGGCGGATTCTTAACCACTGCACCACCAGGGAAGTCCCTATGTGATTGTTTTTCGATATAGATTTTACGTTTGTTAGGGGAGGGACCTATATATTATAATACATATTTCCTTTCCTCCCAACCCCACCCAATTGCTTAACGTAGGCCCTACAAGAAGAGTCTCAACGACCCCTAGTACAAGTCCTAGTCAGTCTGTGAAAACTCATACACTCAGGTGTGCCTCTATACATGGGACATATTTTTCTTGTTTGTATTCATGTTGTGTATTGGTCCTGACAGCTCCCTGATGGTGTGTGTATATGTCTTACCTGGGCCAAAAAAAAAAAAAAAAAAAAAAAATGCCCTGTGCAAAGTGCGAACAGCAACTGCCACACTTACCTTAATCTTGCTCTTTATCCAGTCTGTATGTATTTCTAACGTCTTCTTACGGCGAACAAGACGACGAGATTGTTTGACTACTTCTTTCTCAGACTCCTCATCTTGTGGTGGTAGATTACATAAGTGGAATGTGAAAGTAGTCTCTGTAGCCCTTTGGTTAAATAAGTCTTTGGTAGAAAAGAGAAAGAAAACTTAGATCTGTTTCTCTCAGGGCACCAAAGAGAGCTTGAGGATTTGGGATACTGGCCATATTCCCCCAAGCTCTCTCATTTCTTTTTTTTTTTTTTGTGGTACGCGGGCCTCTCACTGTTGTGGCCTCTCCCGTGGCGGAGCACAGGCTCCGGACGCGCAGGCTCAGCGGCCATGGCTCACGGGCCCAGCCGCTCCGCGGCATGTGGGATCCTCCCAGACCGGGGCACGAACCCGCGTCCCCTGCATCGGCAGGCAGACTATCTACCACTGCGCCACCAGGGAAGCCCCTCTCATTTCTTTTCATCCATTCATTCAGCAGACATTTATTAGGGGCCTGTGATGTGCCAGCTTAGTGCCAGATGCCAGACACCACGGTGAAGACCACCCGGTCCAGACTTGGGGATGTGAGGGGTGACACACCAGCCACATGCCAGTAACAAGTGTGGCTGCTGATTCTGTTAATGGGGAAAACATAGGCTAAAGTGGAGAGTCATTAAAAAAAAGGAAACAGGGGCTTCCCTGGTGGAGCAGTGGTTGAGAGTCCACCTGCCAGTGCCGGGGACACGGGTTCGTGCCCCAGCTGGGCCCGTGAGCCATGGCCGCTGAGCCTGCGCGTCCAGAGCCTGTGCTCCGCAACGGGAGAGGCCGTAACAGTGAGAAGCCTGCGTACCGCAAAAAAAAAAAAAAAAAAAAAAGAAACATGCCTTAAACATGCTTGTTTTAACTTAAAACAGAAATGTGTACTAACACATCATTTTTAAGAGCAGGGCTCTGTGGTCATTTTTGCTTAAACCCCATTCATAATTTATTATCTATAACTTTCAGGTTTAGCAATTTCTACATAGTCTGAGCACAGAATTGTAGACTTAAAAAAAATTTCTGCATATGCCCCAATCTTCTGTGTATGTTTGGTCCACGTCTTATTCAAAGCAGGTTTTTTTAAAGCTATTTTCTTATTGAGTCATCTTAAAAGCATTGCACTTAGTTTTCACAGCAACAGCAAGATTCTTTTTATCTTCATTTTGGTCCATTTTTATAACAATTGAATTTGGGGAGTAAACCTGTAAGGACCACCAGGGAACCGTCCCCGCTCCCAGGGACACTTGGCATGTGTCTGACCACCAGGGGGCGCAGCGGTAGGAGGAGCTTCCGGCACGGCCGGTGTCAGCCAGGATGCTCTTCCCCGGAAGAGGGTCCGGTTCCCTCCGCAACTAGGTTTGGGGAGGTCAGTTAAGAGAGGTTGGTTGTCCCACCACTGGGGCCAACACTGTGTTGGAGGAGGTCTCGGAGAGAACGTGACCGCCTCTTGACCAGCGAGCTGGCCGGGGCAATGGAAGGCTCCCCACCCCTTCCCAGTCCTTGGAATGTACGTTCTGCCCATGGTTCCCACAGTGCGAGCCCTTTTCAAGGACGCAGCTTTGCGAGCAGTGTGCTGTTGAGCCCACCTGGAGGGATACGTGCCTGAAGCCAGGTAAGGCCTCCATCTAAACTTTAAGGTTCTCGTGGGCGGGGGTGGAAATCTGCAAGTCTTGCGCCGTCCAAAACAAGCGTCGAATGTTAAGTTCTCTTGCTTATTAAACCTGCCACCTACCAATCTGGAGCGGGCTGCCACTTTCTTCGGTCTCTCCTTGCCCTCTGCTTACGGGGGCTAATTTCGAATTTCACCCGGCGAACCCCGAGGTTGCGAACCAACACAGAGGGTGCCACGAGAGCTCACAGGGACCGTATCCAGGCCTGGCGGTCGAGGACACTCCTGGTGGAAGTTTTCTCTAGTATGCCAGGCAGAATTCCTAGCGTAAGCATGACATGGTTGAAGGCTAATCTGGGACCGGCTTAGTGATGACAGGCGACTCAGAGGCAGGCAGGGCTAGAGCATTCCTTTATTCACTCACTCAGTAAATATCTGTTGTGTACTCGTGTGCCAGAAACTGCCCTAGGTATCAGGGATGCCACATCCCCTGCTGCCTGTTCTAGTAGGGGAGATGGTGTTAAACAAGTGAACAGATAAAAACTGCACGTGCCAATGGCTAGGAGTGCCCTGAAGAAACATTAAACAGGTGAGAAGGATGGAAAATGATGTGTGTGTGTGTGTGCCCATGCATGCAAGCACGTGTACTGGTGTGTAAAGGGTAGCCAAGGAAACTGTTTCTGAGAAGGTGACATTTAAGCAGAGACCTGAATAAAGTGAGGGAGCAAATCACAAGGATATTGGAATGAAGAGTGCTCTAGACAGAGGAGAGCACGTCCAAAGGCCCTGTGGCAGGGATGCCGGGCCCTGATGAATAACCAAAAAGCCAGTGTGTCTGGAGAGGAAAAAGTGAGGGCCTTCTAAGCCACACAGGGAATGTGGGATTTTCCTGGAGGCAATGGAGGGCCAGTGAAGAGCTTTTAAAAGATTTTGCTGGAAACAATATGAAGAAAGGACTGAGAAAGGAGAGGATGGGAGTCAGGGACACTAGGGAGATGAAGGTGTCTGAGGTGGTGTCAGTGAGGATGGAGAGGTGGGGGTGGGGAAGGAGAACCACTCCTGTGCGCACCTGAGGAGCTAAAGGGGCCGCTCATTAGCGCTCACAGGGGGAGCTTTTCCTCAGGAAAGTGAGAGAGAGGTGGGCAGGGGCAGAGTCAATAAAAAATCTTTGTGAGAAGCTTGGGAGCGGGCCTCAGTCTCCCTCCGAGGAGTCCTCCTCCAGTGCTTGCTTCCAGGGTGGAAATGATTTGTCCAGGGGAAAAAGCTGATGTGAGCCCAGCTGCTGTTCCTGAGTTATCAAGTAAAAATTAATACAAAGCATTTCTGAACTGGTAATGATAAAAGAGGACATGGATGTGCTCATGTGTTTCTCCTGTCAGAATGCTGAAATTATGGATTTTCTAGTTTGTGCTGTGTATCCAGCTCTGCCTTTATTAGCGGGGAGGCTTTAGGCTGCCTTTCTGAGCCTCAGTTTTCTTAAAGTGGGATCATGCTGCCTGCAGAGACCCATCAGGTTACTCTGAAATGATGCTGCGTGGAGCCCGCTGCCCCATAGAAGGGCAACAGACCTGTGTCCTCCACACGGGGAGCTTTGGATTCTGATGGCTCATGACACGGGCTGTGTAGTGATCGCCCACTTCTTTTCACCAGGCGAGCTGTCTCTGAATAGGAGAGGCTACATAGTCTGAGGGTCTCCGTGCAGAATGAAAATGCAGGGATCCTTGTTCTAAAATTGTTGAGGATTTCAAGACAGTGACAGCAGAGCATTAACAGCAGGCGCAGGGCCCTAAGTGTGAGAACCTGTGTGCCTGCAGGTCATGTGCCTGCAACGCCAGCCTTGGCTTGGAAATCGGAGAGTTCAGAGATGTGGGGCTGTGTGCCTGGGGTGTCAGATAGTGGTCTGGATCCTGGAAGTAAATGAGTTTGTATCTCAAAGGAGGCCGCGGGATTTCTTTGGGACTGGCTACAACCTGAACAAGGAGGGGATGCTTCTTATCAATTAGGAATGTGTTGCTTTTCTGCATAAAAGGCTCAAACCTTGTAGGCCTCAGGTGTTCAGAGGAGCCAGGGAGTGGGCAGGGGTGATGGTGAGGCACGAATGGGGAATCCGGTCATGTCAAATTTCATTCTCCAGTTAGAAGTCCTACCTGGGGCATGTGATGTAGATTATCCTGAAACGCCTTCATTTCCCAAAAGGAGCAAAAACTCATGCATACCTGCATCCATTTAAAAAACACTTATTGAGTGCCTACTGTGTGCCTTGCCAAGGAATGAAAGACACAGGTGTCTTTGGCTCAAAGGGAACAGAAACAACATAATAACAGGCATTTGTTGTGTTTCTGGCTGTTGAACATCTGAAACCCCCTCCTTGTTTGGGGGGGGGTACCCCATTGTGTGAGTCTTGGTGGGAGGTAGGCCTGCCCTCTCTAGAAACTGAAGGTGGTAATTCCTTCTTCTGCCTGCCTTCTAACTCCAGTGGGGACATGAGTCTCAGGCTTAGAAGGCCCTTTACGTCCCCAGACATGCTTGCCTTTTGTTGCTCATTGAACATGTCATGGGGATGAACCCTGGGTCTGACCTGAGGGGTCTTGGGCCTGAGTGTGGTTCACGCCCACACGATGGCTGGGTGATCTCAGGGAAGTCACTTATTCTCTTGGCCTAAGTTTATTTACCCAACTTCACGTGGTTTTGAAGATTAATTTGAATCCAATAACTGGCCCGCAGCAGTTATTCCATAGGAGTTAGGTCAGGGGCCTACACTGGTATGGGGACAGGAGCTCTTCCTTGAGAGGGAATCTGGGGCTGTGTCCTGGCTCAGCAAGAAAAAGCACCATGATTGATTAGGTGTGTCTGCCATGGGTATTGCTGCCATTTCTACGTTAGTTGGATCTGGTCGTCTGAAAGATGTTCCATATGGTGGTTTTGAGTTTCTGAATTAAGTAGCCTGATGGCTTAGGCTCTTGGCTCAAACTTTTTTTGATTAGACCCAAAAAACTGGCAACCTCCATGATTGGCACATCTTAACACCTGGACCTCAAATGCCTTCAGTATCTGGTAAAGGGGCTCTTTCTTAAACTTTGTGTTAATGACTTCTTGGACACTCCCCCTCCCCCCCCAGGCAAATCTAGGTCAGATCCCTTCGTGTGTGGTCCCATAGTATCCCCTTCCCACCATACCATTAACCGTTTTATGTGCAAATTCCCTGATTTCTTGGCTGTCTTCACCTCCTGCCGTCCCTCTTACCCCCAGCACAAAGGATGAACCCCTCGAGGTTTATCCTTTGTCTGGCTTGCTCTGTATTATATCCCCAGCATCTGAGACCATACTAGCCCAGTAGATGCTCAGGTGAGGAAACAAGCATTTCTCCCTCTGTGACGGACATGGTAGAAGGTGGGAGACAGCGAGACGCACCCAGGAGAGCCAGGCAACGGGGGTGGAAGGTGGGAGAGGGTTCTTACTTTCACGTTTCTTCATAATCCAGAGGATTGTTTTCTTATATTTTCCAAAATTTTTCTTCAGCCTAAAAGAAATGTGACTCATCTTTAGAAGCCGAGACTAAATTCATGTTTCCATGTCATGCTGCACAATAGACAGTGCTAGGGCCTGCTCAGCCTTTTCATAGGTGGACGGCTGGCTGGATGGCTCTGCTTTGGGACCCAGCTTTCTTCCAGTCTGTACTCAGGAATAAAGGGCCAGCACATGGTGTGGTGCGTCCCTCCTGGCCTCTAACTGGCCTTCAACTTGGGCACCTGGGCTGACCCCCAGACCTTTCAAAATGAATTCAGTGGGGGTCCTCCTGGGAACGAGGCCAGGGCTGGGAGGTCCAAATGCACGGCTGGCTCTGTGAGTTAAGCTCATGCAGCTTGCTTTCTCTGTGGCTTGTGCCTATTTCAGCAAAGGCTATTTGGAAATAGCTTAGAGAAACAGCATTGTCTGCGAACCGGACAGAGCTACCTGAAACCCCTTTGCATTTAGTAGGAAAATTTCAAATAAACTCACTCAAAAATGACTTATCATGAAAGCCACATTAAGGCACAGCTCTTCAAAATGATCAAGCCCTCAACCCCCCTCTCATGTCAGTATACAAAGGGAGTCATCCTGGCATTAAAGTGGCTTGGACTGTTTTACTTCCAAATAAGGGTGGTCTCCAGAGGCAGCTGCCTTTCCTGGTTCTCAGATCAGAGCCCTTTTGGAAGGGAATCTGCCGGAAGGAGTGAGCTTCTCAGGCTTAATTGGATCAGAGAAGAATGCTTTGACAAGACAGATTTTAAGTTCTCAGTTCCGAGTCCTTGAAGAGAGCATTATAATTTAACCCCAAGCAACCTTAGGAAGCACATACCCTTTGCTGGAAAGGGCTGCACTGTTTGTCTGGCGGAAAATAGAGGTTTGCTCTTTGTACGTCAGGAGCAATTGCGGAACTGGAGAATGAGCTCCCCATGGCCCATTTGTACCAAGTGTTATTTATTTGCAAGCACTTTGAATGGAATTGAAGCAGTTACCTTGCCTACCATCACCTGTGAAAGAGTAAGGACCGAGGAGGGGGTGGGGTGAAGCCTGTCCGCTGCCGGCTGAGAGCAGGATGCCACGTGTATACAAGAGTTAAATTCCAGTGAGGGGATCCAGCCAGAGGCATCCAGGGCCCTTTGGGGGAAGTTTCCTCCCTTGGCTCTGTGCCCACCTTTGCAAGCTAGTGGAATCCTTACTAGCTAGCTCCTCAATGGTAGAGACTGGGTTACACACTACTGTACAGACTGGCACACAGGAGGTGCTCATGAAATATTCACTGAGTGCAATTAGGTTAGAATGAGCCTCGGTTATAGGCTTAAATGGGAAAGAGGGGGAGAAAATGTAACATAGGAGAGAGGGGAACTTACAGGGATGTTGTTTGGGATTTGTTTTTTGCTGCTGTATAAGGATCTGAAAGCTTGGATGTTCTTTGTGTTTTGCATTGTGTATTTTGCCTTCCCTTTTCCTAGAGAAGCCTTGGGGGGGACTCTGGCCCTAGGACTCTACTGAGCCCAGAGCAGAAGTTGCTGGCAGTCAATCTCTCCCTGATTTTTGTGAGAGTCTCCATTCACCAAGGAGGTTATGCAGGGCACCCCATCCTTGCAGACTCTTCCTTGGTGCCACTGCTGGAGAGTCTGCCATAGACCCACTGGATGTCTGACCATGTACCTTGTTCACCAAGGTTTCTGACAGCTGGATAAGTGAAAGTCCAGGCTTCCATGTACCCCAGTCTGGATGTACAAACGGGGTTCTGGAACATTTTGAGTCATGCCAACTAGAAAGATTTGGTGCCAGCAGCAGTCCGCAATAAACTTATCATTCCCCATTCCCAATAGGGGCTCTTGCCATGAATCCCAGGGCAGTGAAGCTCAGGGCTTTTCCCCCTCAGGGAGCGTGATCTTGATCCTCCATTGTCCCCTCACTTCAAAGGCCCAGGGGTCTGAGCCTTGCTTCCCAGACTTTCGTACAATTCACGGTCCCTTCAAGACTTTTCCTGCCCTGGATTTCCAACCTCTGTCACTGCCCATCTTTGTGCACATCCCCTATTCATAGATTTCTTTGCTCTTGAGTTTTGGCAGGCAGCTGGATCATCCTGTCCCCATGACCCCTAATCTTACCCTCGTCCTTGTGCCTGGCTTGTGCCTGCCCTTTGACTCAGGGGACCTGTCCAACCCTGGCCTTACTCTATTCTCTGATGACCTGGTTTACACTTTCCCTGCTGCTACCACTGGCCTACCTGCACCTACTGACCAATAGCTCCATCTCTCCGGTCACTTACAGAATTCCCGGTTTCCTTCTGGTCTCACTCTCCAGATGACCAGTCAGGGGAGTGTTAATATCCTCCTCCAGTTCATTGCGAGCTGCCATTTCTTTGAGCGTGGTCCTGAACACTGACTGATGGGAGCTGGTCACAACCTGCAAAAGGACCACAGAATGAAATAGCCAGAAAATGGGAATTAACAGTTAATTATCACTTTTCTGACTCTCTAAGCTGCCAGAGGAGATTGCAACATATTATTCGAAAAAGACAAGCAGTGGGAACAGTAGGGTGGCTAGCAAGATTTGTTCCAAAGACTATTTCCGTTACGGTCACACCCTCTTGTCATTCTCCAATTCCCTCAAGAATTTTTTAAAAATAGTAGCATACTAAGAAATCGTTTGAGAGCGTAAAATTACCCTCTTCTTCCAAATGTAGAGATGGCTCTAGAACGTAAAAGTGCTTCCATGCCTTGAGAGCATAACAGCCTTTTTGAGTTTGAGGAATGGCCAAGCTCTTAGTGGTTGGTTGGTTATTTATTGTGATCTCTCCCAAGTCCATGATGCTAACTAGGACTGACCCATAGGTGGGTCCTCACAAGAGTTTCTTCTTTTGGATCCCTTTTAGTAGAAGGTGAAGTTTGACTTGCTGTCCAGGAAAACCATGGGTCTGTCATGTTGCCCTGCTCACCCACAGGTCAAGGTTGTTACGGTGGTTGCTCTGCATCTGATAATGTGCAGTCTGCCATTCACTTACAAGCCTTCTATCGGAAGTGGAAGACCCACAGATCTGAAGTTGCATGTGACCTGGGGCAGATACAAGAATGGAGCTTGTGATTGGCTGGTTTTTCTAGGTTGGGGAAAAGCTGGGGTGTCTCAGGTTTGCCTTGTCTGACTCCCAGCTTCTGCATGCTCCTTTCCGCATTGCTGGTGTTCAGTTAATGAAACACGGAGGCCATCAGACTGAGGAGGCTGTAAGGCCGTGGTGCCCTAAGTAAGCAAACCAAAGCCTAAGACCGTAAATGCCTCAAGGTTAGGAAATCAAAACCCGAGGACAACCAATCACAAGCAGCCAACTAGGCTTTAAGCTGCGGCCAGTCAGTCACTTCCTTGCTTTGCTTCTGTATTTTCCCTGTAAGTCTCTTCCCAGCTCCTGTTGGTGGAGGGCTCTCAACCACTTCCGATGTGGTGCTGCCCGATTTGAATCCACACAGGCTCAAATAAACTCTTCAAAGTTTTAATAGGCTTCAGTTTATCTTTTCATACGGGAATGAGTCAGTGCTTCAGGGTAGGCTGAGGTTAAGGCTCTGGTGCGGCTACCCCTGCCTCTAAGTTCTTCATTGTTGACCATCCCTCCCTTGAGGTGGAGTGATGGCCTGCTTGCCCAGGCCAGTGGTCTCTCACCAGCCCCTTTGGATTCCATGATTTGTTCACCCGAAGATATGGTTCCCACTATGGTCCACCAGACGGCAGACCCGCTGGCGGGGCCTGGTCGAAGTTCTCGTCCCAACCAGGCTGTGCTACCCGCTCCAGCACATGCGCCCTCCTAGGAGGCTCATCCTGTTTGCTTCCCCAGCCTCTGGAGAGCTATCCTCTTGGTCATGGTAGGGGTATTGGGCCCCCAAGTGATGACTTCTCCTATGCCCCGTGACTGCTCCTGGATGAGTCTCTGGTTTTTCCAACCAAGAGAGTTTGCACAGCAGGTGTGTGATGCACACGTGTATCCTACAAACAATTCAGACATGTATAGGGAGCTCAAGGCAGCCAAGAGATTGAATTGTCAGAATAACCAAAGTCTAGGTTGATACCCCCATCCGAATCCAAGGGCCTCAGCTGCCTCTCCCAGTGGCTTGTGGTGTCCCCCTCCCAGCTGCACGTGCCATGTGGCATTGACTCCATTCCTTCTGTCCTGCCCTCTGGCCACACTTGTCCACATCTGCCGCCTATGGCATTGCTTAGAGAAGCAATGCTTCCCAGGCTGGACAGCTGCCTATCCGCAGATTGCCACTAGCTGGGCCGCGGGTGCTGCCTCATTATCCTCCTAAGCATCCGATCCTTGGAAGCAGAGTGGTGTAGACAGCAAGGGGGAAAGTATCCCCCAACTCTTTGCCTTACTTGGTCACCTGGGCAAAGCCCCTGAGATGGCAAGGAATGGTGCTTGTGACCAGGGCTCCCCTGCACAGGCTGCCTGTCACACAGAACTCTCCCAGCGTCTGGTCTCATCCAGAACCTTGCACAGCTCCGTGGGAGATGTTCCCTCTGCCTGTGGCTGCAGCTCCGCCAGACACAGCAGAACCTCAGTTGACAGGTGCGCTGAAGGTTTCTGAATAATTTAAGTGTCTAATGAAAACAATTCCTTTCAATTTCATCTCTTGCTGAAAAATCTTTCTAAAATGCCTGAGCTTACTTTCCTGTCTTAGTAAATCCAGTGCAGTGAATCAAAGTTCAAGTAATCTTTTTTCCTCCCTTTGACATGGTATTTCAATATTTGAAAAGCAGTTCTTATTAATATAATGTGTATAGGAGCATGTCTGGAAAGTAAGGAATTTAGGGCTAAATAGGAACTGAGACCAGAGAATTTTTCCAATTAAAATAAAAGCAAAAACTGTATAAATGCCTAGGGTTTTTTTCCCCCCTTTTCTTTTGTAAGTTTAGAAAAATGTATCTGCTTAATCTTGAGTTCCAGGGACACAAGATTTCACCCTTGTGATTGTAGTTAATACCTACAGTCCTGAGAAAGTTTGTTAGTTGTAGGGGAAAGGATGTATAACCTGAATCAACATGCATTGGAAGTCTTAGAGGTAAGTTGACACAGGAAATTAGAGCCACAAGCCTGTACAGGCAGGCAAAAAAATTGTGCAGCATGCTGTAGATGTAAGGCTTATTCAAACAATTGGGACTTCCCATGGTGTCGCTGGTTATTGGATACAGCTGGGAAAGGACAGCCATTAAACTTCCAGGGCTGGTTCTGTGCCCCTCTGAAGAGTGTGGGAGCAGGACTCAGATTTGGGGGAGATGCTCCACTGCTCTTTGTCGTGGTGTTTGCACTGCAGACGCTGTTGTCCAAAGTTTCTGTCCTGCTGGGCTGCCCCATGCCTGGTCCTTTAGTTGGAGACAGCAGGCTTTTCTCGGGGCTTTTGTTTGTGCTTGTTGGGGTTTCTGGTCGCTGTCTTTTCCAGCACCCAGTCAGGGGTAAATGAAGCAAAAAGGAAACTCACCGCCATGTCGTTCCTTGGGGCCCAAGGTTCCTAGCCAGTCTGCCTTCTTCTCTCCGTCTTTTAGAAGCTTCTTGTGTTTGTTTTATATATAACGTATAGGGTTTTAAGCTGTACGTACTGGGAAAATTACATTTAGTCCACCTTTCCAGAATCCAACTTCAGTTTTTTTTTTTTTTTGGCTGTGTTGGGTCTTCACTGCTGAGTGTGGGCTTTCTCTAGTTGCGGTGCGCGGGCTTCTTATTGTGGTGGCTTCTCTTGTTGCGGAGCACGGGCTCTAGGCATGCGGGCTCAGTAGTTGTGGCTTGTGGGCTCAGTAGTTGTGGCTCACGGGCTTAATTGCTCCGCGGCACATGGGATCTTCCCAGACCAGGGCTCGAATCTGTGTCCCCTGCATGGGCAGGCAGATTCTTAACCACTGCACCGCCAGGGAAGTCCCAACTTCATTTTTACATAGGGTTTCTGCAGAGGACGATTTGCCTTGATATCTAGGTATCTAGGTAGCTTACATGATTTGTTTTTAGCTTTGCTGCCTTCAAAATCAATCTTGAGGGTTTTTTATTCATATTACTGAAAGCAGGGCTTTGTGGTGCCATACTTGGCTTTCTTCTGACCCTCTTTGGTTTAATGTGTGTCATTTACACTTAGGCCTGTTTTACGAAAAGCTCACTCTGGCTGTGCTAACAGTGTAGTGAAGCTGTGAATCCCAGGGCTCAAGAGGCAGTGTCTGGCTGGCCCTGGGCCACTCTGCTCTGACATTCAGAGCCAGGTGTTATCCAGTTTTTATCCAACTTACATTGGCTTGGAAGTCTTCGGCTTCCAGTGTGCCAATGCGATCCCAAAAGCTCTCTTTGGAGACAAACTCCTCGGCTTTCAATTTTGGAAGGCACAGCAAAAGGAGAGGCATTTGGAAAAGGAACCAAAACAAGAAACAAACAAAAACAAAAAGAGAAATAGATTTATGGCATTTACACTTGTGCTTTTAGATAAAAATGCATATGTCATCAATAAGACTTTAAATAAATTCATCAAATCACTTAAAATTTGACTTGGGGATATTAATAAAATCGGAATAAAAGGGTCAGTTTCAGTGGCGGACTTAAGAAAGTGAGTGTGTGTTTCTGGTGGCCAGTGAAGATTCATCTGACAAAGTGACATTCGAGTGAGTCCTGCATGAAGCAAGGGAACGAGCAGGCAGATGGCTGGGGAAGAGCATCCCTACCAGGGGACAAAGGAGGTGCAAAGGCCCTGAGGTGAGAGAGAGTGGGAGCATGTTGACATATCTGACAAACTGGAAGAGGCATGTATGCCTGGAGAGGAGGGAGATGGGAGGGGCAGGGCCAGCTCACCGATCACCTTGTAGGCCGTGGGAAGGAATTTAGATTTTATTCCGAGAGAGATCTATTCTGAGTGTGATTTTTCTCTTGGAAATCCTGAGAAATATCCCTAGCGCCCGTCAGTTTTGTCAAAAATTGCCCATTTCCAGAGTTGCACATGGCTCGTAATTGCTAATCAAAGCCTAGGAGATGAATCACCAAGCCAGTGAGCTTAAAAAAAAAAAAAAAAAAAAAATCTCTCGGAGGTAGCAGATGCCTTTGTTCTCAAGGTCAGCCACAGCCTGGTGACCCTGGGCCAGGAGAGGGCTGGAAACCTCCCGTTGCCACGGGGTGCAGACCGAATGGAGGAGTTGATAATTGCAACTTGGGCCTGGAGTCCCTGCTCCAGGGAAGGTGTGGCTCCTGAGGCAGAGCTGGGGGAAAGGGCTCCCACACAGTAATTGGGCCCCCGGGGAAATTACGGTGGCCTTTGTCTCAGCTTCAGGATGACACCAGCCCCTCCACGCTGGGCCATCCCGAGAGCCCTGAAAATCCACCGGGTTGGCACTGGGCCGACCGATTCTGTCTGATGTGTGTCCCTGTGGGGCCTCGGGGGGCAGAGAAGGGTCATTCTTTGTGATCTCCATACACACACGTTATTTTTGCACTTCGTCCCAACTTTGGTTCAGTAATGAAAACGTTGACTCCTTTGGGCCCCTGGAGGGATGGAGAACTCCACTCAGCTGCATCTGCCTGTAGCGACAGCAGGCCCAGGGGCCTTTCTGCCTGCAGACCTCCTACCCTAGCCTTGGCTTGTTCCTGGTGGAAACCTGCCTCCTTTCGGTGGCCCCTGTGTGGTGGGAGTCCCCCCACAGTTCTTTCCTGCCAGTTCCACCCGCCAGGCACTCACCAGCCTGCTGGGGTGCTCACAACTGGCAAAGGCACCGAGCCCTTTCTGCTCATTCCAAAACACTGTGTGTCGCCAGACTGTCTGCCAGGGATGCGGCCTAGAGAAGTTTTAAAACTTCTTATTGGGATAACCCCACAAGAATCCTTGGGAATTCAGGCAAGAACCTCAGGAAGCTCCGTTTGGTTGCCACTGGAGAGAAATGGAGGAACCGATAGAACAGGGGTCTGGGGAGACCGGGTGGCAGATCCTCCCTGTAAGGGTCTCTGAGGATGTGCCGGCCCAACATGGAGGAGTCTGACTCTGGTCCTGATAGCTTAGCAAATCCCCATGATTTGTGAGTGCTGTATTTTAGTAAGCTTTATTGAATAATAGATAGTTAATTCGAGGGAAAAAAAGAAGTAGGTGTTTGTCAAAGGAGAAAGGGGAGTTGGCAGGAGTGAATGAATGCAGAGCAGCGTTGCTCAGAGGCATTTGATTCCACGCACTCATTAACCTTATTAACATCAACGGGCACTGTCTGCGTGTCAGGAGGCGCCCAGTAAATCCGCAGGAACACAGCCACAACTGGGGCAGAATGAGAAGGGAGAGCTTTATTCCTAATTAACTTTCCCTTTGGGGATTTCTGCCAACGTCTACCTTTGTTCTAGTGAGATCATTATCTTCCCCTGAAGTTGCTTTACGGGGGGATTGGGGGACGGGGCAGGTGTCAGGCCAGGTTCCTAAGTGGCAGCCCTGTTACCCAGGACCCAGGCCCCTCCCAGCTGGTCACTCAGCCCCCTCGCACCCTGGCCCCCTCATCTGTGTAACGGGGACCATAAGGCTTATCTTCAGGGTGGCTCAGGGGACTGGCGCTAATGCAGTGAACGCCGGGCACACAGCCTTCCCTGAAGTGGAGTGTGCCTGTCCCGGACTGACGAAGAACAAATCTAAATTCTCCCCCATCCAGTCAGTGGCTTTCCTGTAACTTTTTTTTTTTTTTTTTTGCGGTACGTGGGCCTCTCACCGCTGCCGTGGCCTCTCCCGTGGCGGAGCACAGGCTCCGGACGCGCAGGCCCAGCGGCCATGGCTCATGGGCCCCGCCGCTCTGCAGCATGTGGGATCCTCCCGGACCGGGGCACGAACCCGCGTCCCCTGCGTGGGCAGGCGGACTCTCAACTACTGCGCTACCAGGGAAGCCCTCCTGTAACGTTTTTTCTTGCCAGAAGCATACTTCCTGAATTGGGGTAGATGTTTGAGTCCAGTGTATTTGCCCTGCAGGGCAGATCCTCACGTTATAAACGAGGAAAGGGAGGGGACAAGCAGTAGGCGACTAGCCCCGGGCGGGCTCTAAGAGCACACAGGTGAAACTCCGGTCCTGTTTTCACCTCCTCCACCCCGCACATAGTGAATTCCTTGTTGTCCTTAAATCAAGGATAAATGATGGGCTGGTCTGGCAGCTGCTATGGGCACAAATCTGTAATCTGTTCTCAAGCCACTCAGTGTGCTTCATGGATCAGCAGCCCAAGCTGCTGCCAGGAGCTTGTGAGAAACGCAGAGTCTTAGATCCACGGAATCAGAATCTGCATTTTAACAAGATGCCCGGGTGATCGCTCTGCACATTAAAGTCCGAGCAGCACTGCTCTACCCCTACCACCCCCCGCCCCGGAAATGAAATAAGATGAAGAAAAGTTTATAGTCTAGAGTTGGAAGGAGTTTGATAAGCCACCTGTGTAGGTAACCCTGATCCTCCCCTCTTCCTCCAACCCCCATGCTGACAGACAGCAAGCAGGTCGTCATCCCTACGTTGTTTCTAATAGGCTGGGTCTGGTGAATCGCAGGGCTTTTGTGGAGTGATGTGTGCAGGTTGGGATTCTGCCGCCAAAAGCCTTCTCCCCTGTCTTTCCCCCTCATAGAATTCAACTGTCCCCTCCTTAATAAAAATGTAATCAGGCTTTAAGGGTACCACCTGAGGGGCTCTAATTTATTCCCTATCAAGTTACCATCGAATGAGTCTGTCTGGAGGGGCCCATGCATCCCAGTCAAGCCCTGCTGACCAGACTTCAGGGAACCTAGCAACTGACCGACTGGACCCTCTTTAAATGTGGGCGTCCCTATACAGAGCTTGAGTAGAGAGATGGACTTCTGGGCAGTCCCCAAGTCATTCTGTCTCGCTCCCGAGACCCTCTCTCTGTTTCTTGTTCTAGCTCCTTTCTTCAGTTAAGGACAGAGAAACATATCCAGGTTCAGGGACCGTGTGCCCAGCATGTCCCTCGGTCCTCTCTAGGACTCGGCACCGGCTGGACCAGCAAGGCACCCACCCACCCGGGGCGCCATCCCCGGCCGCTCTGCGGGGAGCAGGGGTCTTTGGATGGGTTATGTGGGACTCTCACCATTTCCTGCCTTTTGCGGTTCTTCAGTGGGAACAAAGGCTGAAAACAAATAGGAAAAATGATGAATAGGATGTGGTATGGTGAACTGTTAACCCCTAAATGTCTGGGGAGACCAGGGTGGAGATTGCGTATTGTAGGGTAAGAGGCTCCCATGATGGTCAGCAGTTGGAGGCCTGTAGCTTATGCTCAGCACACATTGATTCCCCTCCATCTGTTCATAGTTAATCTTTCCCACTAGAGTTTAAGTTCTGAGAGGGTAGGATGGCTTTGTCCATATAAAGATGGACAAACTACTGCCCAGTACACAGTAGGTAAACAATAAATATCAGTAGATGCACAGTAAATGTCACGGAATGAACTGAGTATGGATAATCCATTATCTTCCCTCCTAACTCCAGTGGTAGATATTATTTCCTCCCCTTTCAAAACTCAATTTTAATTCAAAATTAAAAGCATTTTACCCTTTGGCCAAGTTTCTTCCCTGAGCCTTGACCCTTGACACCAAGTTCTAGAAATAATGCCGTGGCCACTGGCCTTAATGAAGACTACCGTAATCTAAAATGGTCAAAAGAGGACTCTCTTTGGCTCAGGGTGTGCTAATTCTGTGCTTCTTACCGTCTCATAGATGGATTCGTGGCTTCCGCGATTCATTTAAAATCATCGCAATACTATAAAATTAAAATACCTTGTGAATCAGACTTTAAGGTGGTTAGCATCGTTGTTGATTCTTCCTCTGTTTGAGATTTCGATTTTAAAGGTACTGTTAAAAGAAAGACAGAAGAGGGTGGCCATTAACAATTTCAACCTTATACTTTACAGGGGGTCCATGTTGGATGCTTAGGGTCTGAGGTTCTTTCTTGGCACCCGAGGCTGATCCACAGAGGAGAAAAGGGGTTGGAGGGCACTGCTGGCATCTGTTGGATGCTCCCTCTGCCAGCCTCCTCCTCTTAGCTTTGCTGACTTACTCTGGGGCTGCAGTGAACAGTGGTTGGGAAATGTGGGCCCTCTGTGGCCTTCTTCTCTGGTCCCAGGACAGAGAGGATGGCTGGGATTGAGGGGAGACCTTAGGGATATTCCTCCTTCAGTAGGAGGAAGAGCTGCAGGAACCACAGAGCCAAGTGGCTTCAAGGCCGTGTAGACTCATAGTGGCGTATGCCTGTCACTGTAGGAAGTGGGCATCTCTGGTGTTCTGTTGTCAAGAGCTCCCGGAGAGGTGCATGATGGGGGCTGGCGAGTACAGATGCACTGGATTATGCCATGAGAGGCTACAGTGGTTTTCGAGAACTTTTGTAAAGTTCTTGGTTTACCCATGTTTTATATTTTCTAGAATTTTGTGATCCCTGCTCCTTTTTGCTCCCTCACCCCTACCTGTCCTTCTCCCTACTCCCAAACACACGCGTGGGTGTGCACGCACGCACGCACACTGCTTTCCTAATGGCAAGGAAGCAGAGGCGAGCTGGCCCCTCCCCTCCCCTCTCATGGCAGTGGCAGGCTTTGAGCTCGGTCTGTGATGAGAAGCCTCCCCACCTGAGCAGGATCAGTGCTGCCAGCACATCAGCTGAGCCCGAGCCCTCCACAGCCAGGGAGCTCTCCAGCTTCTAAGGACACGCATCCTACCATAAACGGCTCCGACTGTTGGGAATCATGTCTCTTTCTTAACTAATTTTCCTCCAGCTGGCCCTGTTCTAGCCCTTGCGTGCACATGGAGAGGTCAGGTCTTGGTTTTGTGTGTCGGATCATCAGGTATTTGAAGGCAGTTATCCTGTCTCAGACTCACGTGTCTTCCAGACTTAATGCCCTCATTTCCTTCAGCAGTTCTTTGTACGATGTGGTCTCCAGGTTGGCCTAACGCCACCCTCTCCTCGAGCCCCGGCCGGTCTGCCGCTAACCCTCGTAGAGTGTGGGATCCCCCAACGTGAACAGCGGCCCCAGGGTGGCTTCTGCAGTGCAGGCTAGAGCAGGACCCGTCTCCCTCTACATAACCTTTTAATTGTTCTTGGTTAGATTAACTATTCCGGCAGTCACACCAGTCATACCATTGACTTATTGAGCCTGTGGTTGAGTAAATCGTCCACAACAGACAGGGCGTTCCCCCCTTGTCCTTATCCATCCTGTTTTTGTGGGCCTAAGAGCAGGGTCTAATCTAAATTACCTTTCTGTTTTATCTAGCCAGTCCTGATCCAGTGCTTCTGCCTGTCAAGATCTTTTAGAATCTGATCACGTTATTGTCATCACCCAACAGCTGCCAGTCATGGACAGATGTAGATATTCCTCCTACATCTGTATCCGAGTCTGTGGATACAGACTGGACAGAGCCCTGTGGCTCCTGACTGGAAATTGGGTTGACTCTGATCCTTAAACAGTATCCCTGGATGGTTATTCAGTAGCGATCATGCCATTGTCTTGCACTAGCACCTACCTGGTATTTGTCTATGTTGTCCATAGGAACACGAGGAAGGCTTTGAAAAAGAAATGTGTTTTGGGGGTTTCCCTGGTGGCGTAGTGGTTGGGAGTCTGCCGGCCGACCGATGCAGGAGACACGGGTTCTTGCCCCGGTCCGGGAGGATCCCACATGCCGCGGAGCGGCTGGGCCCGTGAGCCATGGCCGCTGAGCCTGCGCGTCCGGAGCCTGTGCTCCGCAACGGGAGAGGCCACAAGCAGGGAGAGGCCCGCGTACCGCAAAAATAAAAAAATAAAAAAATAAAGAAATGTGTTTTGGAATTCGGGCCTCCAAATTCCATAGTTCCCTGATCTAATAACCTTGTTAAAAAGTGACCTAAAAGCCAGTATTGCTTGATCTGTTCTTATTGATCCTATGCTGGTTTCTTGTGGTCCTTTTGCTCTCAGCATTTGCCCCAGATTGGTCACAGACTCATTTCCCCAGTTCTTCAAAAACCATAAACATGATTAAGTTATTCTCTCTCTGTAGATATTCTGGGGTCTTTATCTCGGTCGGGACACAGCAGTTACCATTCTTTTCTGATCTTCTCACCAATCTTTGGTGTCTGCTATTTCTTGCCTAATTTTGCTGTACCCTTTTCAGTCTGAAGATCATCTTCTTTCACAGAGAAGTCAAAATTCAATAGCAATGGAAGAACATGATTTTCTTTGAATCATTCCTCAACAGGCACTAAACAGTGGCTCTGTGTGCCTTGATCTACTTTTTGCCCGAATCATATTTTAAAAGGGCCCCCTTCCTTTGTTGCTGCCTGCAGTATTATTCTTATTACTTTTTTTTTTTTCTTTTTTGCGGTACGCGGGCCTCTCGCTGTTGTGGCCTCTCCCGTTGCGGAACACAGGCTCTGGACGCGCAAGCTCAGCGGCCATGGCTCACAGGCCTAGCCGCTCTGCGGCTTGTGGGATCTTCCCGGACCGGGGCACAAACCCGTGTTCCCTGCATCGGCAGGCAGACTCTCAACCACTGCGCCACCAGGGAAGCCCCTTATTACTTTTTGGTAAGAATACGTTTACCCTGGACTTCAGCTCTCCTGACACTTTTCTCAAAGTTCGAGACATTTTCCTACTTTTATCGTAGGTAACGATCATAGCTTTTTTTTTTTTTTTGCGGTACACGGGCCTCTCACCGCTGAGGCCTCTCCCGTTGCGGAGCACAGGCTCCGGACGCGCAGGCCCAGCGGCCATGGCTCACGGGCCCAGCCGCTC
>RJWK010012369.1:0-10198 GCA_004363435.1 Platanista minor
TGCGCCACCAGGGAAGCCCAGGAACTGCCTTTTATGAGCCCCTGCTATGGCCACACATTGGCTGTTTTATAAATACCGCTTCATTTAACCTTCCTGGCAGCGTTGTGAGATGGTCATTAGCCCAGTTCGCACGTGTAGCTCAGAGGCTGGTCTAGCCCAGGGTCACACAGCTAAAGTTCTGTCTCACCAAGAGAGCTTTAAATGGGAATTCCAGGATTAAAAACAAAAGTCCCGAATCCATATGGGGCACATCAGGAACTACTATTTTTATATTATTATTTCAACATGGATCAATTTAAATGAATAGAAATCTATTACCCAGGAACTGAAATGAAGGATTTATTAAAGAAATTCTGTGAGTGATGGCTTTAATAAGAATGGAAAAGTTTCCTCATCTCTTTCCAGGTGATCAGTTCCCTCTTCTGTCACATGTTAGATTACTGTGAGAGAAAATAGGTGTGAGCAGGACCAGAGAAAAATGTATCACTGGTGTATAAAAGAAAATTGCTGAGACCGGTAGTTGGCAGAGATAGTAAGTGAACCGAGACTAGTAAGCTCTTCCTCCTTCATCCTCCCAAAATGACTCAGGGAAGCAGCTTGCTAAAAGGGAAGAGGAAAGGAGAAAGTGCTGCATTTTCTAAGGAATGTGCCAGACTTGTTAAAACCTGACATACAAGGGGATAAAAAACTACTTAGAGACATGGCTGGCTTTCTGTAGTGTATGGTGAGTTCTGTCCAATGCTTTGCTGATGAATCTGCTAGAAACCAGCTATCCAAAGTGGAAAGAAGTGTGGTGAAAATATCTAGCTCTCTGGGAGCTGGCCAAATCCTCTTGCATCCACACGGCGTATTTACTAGATGAGCTTCACATACAGATGCCTCTGATTTGAGTGCAACTGCAACACGGAGTGTTTTGTCAGAAAAGTGAGTCACTACTCAACCAATTACAAACCATACTCTGTTTTTGGACCTCTCGTGACATTATTTTAAGCCTCTTATTTTAGACAGAAAAAGAAACCAAGGTGACAAAACAAAAAAAAATGTTTTTGCCAAATCATATATAGGAAGATTTTGAAATACTTCAAAAGTATTAAATATTTGTGTTTCTCAGCCATAATTAAATCATCCTCAGATTAATGGGGTTTTACTTAACAAGATAATATCTAGAGTAAAGGAAGAATCTTTATGTGGAGGGAATATTGGTAGAATCACTTCCTTGCCACTTAATTGGGTAGATACTTGTTTTTTCACTTTTTTCTTCTCTTCTTAAAATTTCTTGTTTTCCTTTTTTTTCAATTTCTTTTTTTTCTGGTTGTTGTTTTGGGGTAGATATTTTTAAGTGAAAAAAATAACATATAATAATATTACAGATTATTTTTAAATAAAACATCATCCACCATCTCACCACCCTCAGATGACTATTTTTGTTTTTGCATAGCCTTTCTGTCTTTGTTGACAAGATAGTTTTCTGTAGCTGCTCTTACAGTGCTTAAGCCATTTAAAATTTTATTTTCAGCCAACATTTTATCATTAACATTCTTCTATGTTACTACATTTTCATTATTTTAAAGACTGCACAGTATTCCATTGTGTTGATGCGTTACCACTTACTGAATCGATTGTTTGTCAAGTCTTATATTATTTCAGTATACAATGAGCATTTTTGTGCAAGAGTTCTTCTGAATTCTTTTTTGAGAATTGGAGAGTCAAAGGGAATGAACATTTTTATCAGTCTTTCTGTATTGTCTTGTTTTCCAAGGGCTGTCCCAATTTACGATACCAGTAGCCGTGAGAGAGTATTGTAACTGAATTGCTTTTAACGACAGTTTCTTTTCTAGACAAAAAATGCTGTTGAAAAGTTCACTGATGCCAAAAGAAATTTATTGCAAACTGAGAAAGATGCTGAGGAGTTAGAAAGGAGAGCTCAGGAAACTGCTGTTAACCTTGTCAAAGCCGATCAGCAGCTCAGGTAGGTGGACTCCCTCAGTCATTGATGTAATCGGTGAGATGAATGAGAAGTTTGACTCTAAGAGGATGATAATTGCTCTATGATAAACAATGCACGTCAAGTGTAAGGAGTCTGGGGGAAATAAAGAGATGTGTTTTAGATTGCTCCAGGCTGACACAAAGGATTTGGAGCAGCACAAAATTGAGCAAGAAGAAATCTTGAAAGAGATAAACAAAGTTGTTGCAGCAAAAGACTCAGACTTCCAGTGTCTAAACAAGAAGAAGGAAAAACTGACAGAAGAGTAAGTACGGCCTCTGCAGGCCTTCAAGGGGCTTGTGCTGGAAGGTGGCTCTTGGGGCTCTGTCTCCCTTCCAATTTGCTCTAGTACTGCTGGTGCTTTGTAGGCTGCAGAAGCTGCAAAAAGACATCGAGACAGCAGAACGCACTGAGGATCATCACCTGCAGGTGCTTAAAGAGTCGGAGACCCTCCTGCAGGCCAAGAGAGCAGAGCTGGAAAAGCTGAAAAGCCAGGTATGGCAGCAGACACCTTGAAAACCAGTTCATGCTGCTTTGAAACCTACCTTTGTGTTATGATTATAAAAAGTAATACATGTTTGATTGTAGAAAAGGCTGGAAAATACATAATAAAGTATAAACCATAAATGAGGCTGTATATCCTAGTGGTTAAGAATAGAGTCCAACCCAAATTTGAATCTCAACTCAGTATGATATATTATTGAATAAGTGAGTCTCAAAACACAATATGCTCTGAGATCATTTATGTTAAATGTGTTTATGTATACTTGTGTTTGAATTTTTAGTCTATACCAAAGTACAAACATGGTCATCTGATAAGGGGGGGATTGTGAATATTTTCTATTCCTTTTGCATGTCTGCATTTTCTGCTTTTCTGTAACTAAATTATGTATTGCCCTAAAAATTTTAAGTTTTAAATTTACAAAATGAATAAATTTTTTAAATTCTTGCCTAACTTCCATTGCCAAGGTGGTTGCCAATTGGAATAAAACATAGATATGAAAATTCTTTGAAAACCATAACCTGAAGGATAATCATTATTATCATATTGTTGTTTTTGCTGTGATTTAAGTGTTTTTACCTATGTGAGCTCAAGGCCTTTATTAGGCATTTTATGCCTGCAGCCCCCCAGCCTGGCCTTCCTGACTCTTGCAGCTAATAGGATTGTGAGAATTAGACTACCTCCTTATTTCCCCGAACACCCTTTAGCTGGACTAAATAGACTCCATCTCAGCACTTTGTCAGGCTTTGCATTCTTTGCTTTTCTTTAATGCAGGTAACAGGTCAGCAGCAGGAGATGGCTGTCTTGGACAGACGGTTGGGGCATAAAAAGGAGGAGCTGCATCTACTCCAGGGAAGCATGGTCCAGGCCAGAGCTGACCTCCAGGAAGCGCTGAGACTGGGAGAAACTGAAGTAGCTGAGAAGTGCAGTCACATCAGGGTACATTTTTCAATAGTTTTTCTTGAGAGTCCTAGTATAGTCCTGTAGATTTATTTTGAGATATTTTCATTGGTTTCCCCCTAAAGTGCAAATATAAATTCCTGAATCTTGATGCCTCTGTAACAAGCTTGGTGTTGTGCTATCTATCCATGCTGTGGCTGCCGTGCATAGCTCTCCCCCTGTGTTGTTTGCTGGACATGCCCAAGGTTTTATGCCTCTGTGCCTTTCTCATACTGTTTCTTCTCTAGGAATTCCCTTTCTAGGAATGTCCAGATCCGACCCAGCTTTCATGGTCCAGCTTCATGCCACTAAGACTTCCCCAACTTTTCCTTTACCCTGGAAGGAGTTTCTCTCGATTCCGAGTTTGGTAGCACTCTGCATATTTCCTAGGGCACCTTAGCCTTTCGTGATCATGTTTCTGTTCCCTGCCTTATTTCCCCACCAGGTGCTAATAAGCCCCTTGAGGGCAGGAGATGCGTCCGAGTCAGCCTTTTTTCTCTGCAACACATTGCTTTGCTCATAGTAAATATTGCATATAAATTTTAAATGAAGATAACGTGTTACTTTTTTACTTCTATTATACTGAAATATGTTAGTGTAAAATAAAGAGCTGTTCTTGACGTAAAACTCAAACATGATGAGAATTTCTATGAAATGAGACAGTTAATAACAGAACTGATTTTAAAGTAATTTCTATTCATAACTTGGTGAAGATGGGTTGACTTTTTTCTTTTCTTTTCTTTTCTTTTCTTTGTCTTTGCACAGGAACTAAAATCTCTTCTGGAAGAACTGAGTTTTCAGAAAGGAGAACTGAATGTCCAGATTAGTGAGAAAAAAAATCAACTTTCACTTATAAAGCAGGAAATTGAAAAAGAGGAAGAAAATCTCCAGGTAGTTTTAGGGCAAATGTCTAAACATAAAACTGGTAAGTTTAAAGTTTAACCATATTTCTAATCAAAGAAAAGCAGATTATAAAAGGAATATGATCTTTTCTGCCACTCAAATTGACTAAAAGCAAAATAATCATCTTCATTGCTGACCAGGGTGTGATGAAAGAAGAGCACTTACAGGTTGTTGATTGAAGTGTAAAATGGAACAACCTCCCAGTGTCTTAAGACTATTAAACTCACACCTGTTAAACCGGGTAGCCCATTTCCAGTTATCTAGAGAGGACAAGCGTTTATGTACATCGCAGCAATATTTATTTTATTTCTCTCTTTTCTTTTTTTTTAAGAAGTAAGCCTTTATTTCCTTGTTTTACAAATTAAGTTGACTGAGTCAGTTACTTGCAACAGAAATTATAATGACAAAATTTGGAAACAAATGACTAATTTAAAAACCATATTTTGGGCTTCCCTGGTGGCGCAGTAGTTAAGAATCCGCCTGCCAGTGCAGGGGACACGGGTTCGAGCCCTGGTCCAGGAAGATCCCCATGCTGCGGAGCCACAACTAAACGGATCCCTAAGCGCATGCGCCACAACTACTGAGCCTGCACTCCAGAGCCCACGAGCTACAGCTCCTGAAGCCCGGGCGCCTAGAGCCTGTGCTCTGCAACAAGAGAAGCCACCGCAATGAGCAGCCCGCAAACCGCAACCAAGAGTAGCCCCCGCTCACTGCAACTAGAGAAAGCCCGTGCACAGCAACAAAGACCCAACGCAGCCAAAAATAAATAAATAAAATAAATAATTTTTTTAAAAAAAACATATTTTAACATTTAATGACATGTAAAAATGCTGATGAAAGAAGAGTGAAAAAATAGATAAAAACTGAATATTGATTGTAGTCCCAATTTATTTTAAAATATATATATATGTGTGTGTGTCTATTCGTGTGTGTGCGCTCCTGGTAGGGAATATATCAAAATGCTATTGCATTAGTGATTGTCTTTGGATGGTAGGATAATGATGGGTTTTCATTTTTTTCTTTTATACTTTTTTCAAATTTTCTATAATGAACAAATATTTTTATAATCAGATAAAAGTAGTTAATATTTTAAAATCTACATTTCAAAGGACAAAAGAATTGTTATATAAATCTCAGCTGATATATTTTAAAGTTTTTCCTGTTTATTTTGATTTAAATTCTTTTAGGTAGGGTAAGTACTTTTTAGAACTAGGTCTCTGTTGAATGTTTTTGTTTAAATGTTTATAACAAATTAATGTTTAGCAATACTTTTAAAGTCTTTTTACATTCAGAATACAATTAATTAGCTCCATTAATTCAGCACAACAAATATATTTTTATTATCTTTTGTTTCTTGTATCAGCCAGTAGCATTATTTTCTGTTTCATTTTGTAAATGTTTCCACATTCACTTAATAGCCTGGACCATGCTTTGTTTCTGTTAGAACTAAAGAATATTCTGGACATGTTGCAACTTGAAAACAATGAGCTGCAAGGTTTGAAGCTACAACATGACCAAAAGGTGTCTGAGTTAGAGAAGGCTCAGGTTGAAGTGCTAGAGGTAATCAACAAAGCTGTTTTACCGGTAGTAAACCGCGGTCTTTCTCAGTTTGCATGGTTGACTCCTCTTTTATCTGCTTTAGGAGAAACTGGAGTTGGACAGTTTGCAGCAGACAGCTCTGCGACAGAAAGGGGAAATGGAGTGGCAGAAGCAGCTCTTGGAGAGGGACAAACGAGAAGTTGAGCGAATAACTGCTGAGACCCGAGCACTGCAGTTGTGTGTGGAGTCTTTGTGCAAACAAAAGGAAGATCTCGAAGAGAAATGTGATGGCTGGGAGAAGAAGTTGGCACAAACCAAACGGTGAGAGCAGGAACAAGTAAGCTTGTAAGATCCCATCTGGAAGGCTAAAGCATTATTAACACACTATTCAAAAAATTGGAAAATTGAGAAAAGGCAAAAAAATACAAAATACGCCACAAACTCAGTATCACAATACAATTCACCAATAGCATTTTTGGGTGAATTTTACTTTTAGGTTTTTTTTTTTTTTTTCCCAAAAGCATTTTTTAAAATAACTTGTTGTGATTTTTTTTTTTTAAGTAAAATAATATATGCTTGTTCGTGTGTAGGAAGACCCAATCTTAACCCACTGTTAAGATTCAGTTCTCCTCAAATTGATCTATAGATTCAAAACAATCACAGTCAAAATCCCAACAGGTTTTTTAAATAGAAATTGGCCATCTGATTCTAAAATTCATATTGAAATGCAGAGGACCTAGAACAGAATCTAAAACTTTTTAGATATGACACCAAAACAACTTTGAAAAAGAGCAAAAGTTTAGGGCTAATACTATGTGATTTCAAGACAGTATACAGCTATGGTAATCAAAAACACTGTGGTATCGGTATAAAGATAGACAAATAGGTCAATGGAACAGAACAGAAGTCTACAAGTAAACTCACAAATATATACACAACTGATTTTGACAAAGATGCAAAGTAGAGAAAAGATGGTGTTTTCAAAAACTGTTGCTAAAAGCACTACGTATCCAAAACCAAAAAAAATGAACCTTGATCTATACCTCACACTACATATAAAAATTAACTCAAAAAAAAAAAAATGAACTCCAAATGGATCATAAGCATAAATGTAAACCAAAATATAAAACTTGTAGGGGAAAATGGGGGGAAAAAATCTTTGTGGCCTTGGGTTAGGCAAAAATTCCTTAGATAAGACGCTGAAAGCATGATCCATAAAAGAGTAAATTGATAAAATTGGACCTCATCAAAATTTAAAACTTCTGTTTCTCAAAAGACACTGTTGAGATAATGAACAGACATGTCACAGACTGCGAGAGAAATCCTGGCAACCATGTATCCGATAAAGGACGTGTACCCAGGATATAATGAACTCTCAAAACTCAGTAATTAGAAAATGCAGAACCCAGTTTTTCAAATGGGCAAGAGATTTGAAATTTTATTTAAGAAAATACATGGATGGCAGATAAGCACATGAAAAGATGCTTGGTATCATTAACCATTAGGGAAATGCAAATTAAAACCACAATTAGATATCATTACACACCTAATAGAATAGCTAAGATTAAACACTGACCATATCAAATGCTAGCAAGGAACTTTCATACACAATTGGTGGGAGTATAAAATGTTAGTAAGACCACTTTGGAAAATAGTTTGGCAGTTACTTAAAAATGCAAGCATACCCCTAGCAGAAAATCTAGCTTTCTTGCACCTAGAGGTGAAAGCATGTGTCCATACAAAAACTGTACACTGATGTTCATAGCGGCTTTATTTGCAGTAGCCAAAAACTGGAAACAACCTAAATGCCCATCAGCTGGTGAACGGATTAGCAAATTATAGTATAGCCATACCATAGAATACTACTCAGCAATACAAAGCAATGGAGGATTGATACAGACAAATTCATGGATGAATCTCAAAGTAACTATGCTTACTGAAAGAAGCCAGACAAATACCAGTCCATAGTGCATGATTCCATTCGTGTAAAGTCATGCATGCTCATACATATCTGTTTTTTGGGCAAATCCTATTATACCTACAGTGTGTTTCCTGCTTTTTCACTTATCAGAAGTTAGTGATCCATTTTAATCACGTTTTTTAAAATTAATTAATTAATTTTTTGGCTGCGTTGGGTCTTCGTTGCTGCACGCAGGCTTTCTCTAGTTGCGGCAAGTGGGGGCTACTCTTCGTTGTGGTGCGTGGGCTTCTCATTGCGGTCGCTCCTCTTGTTGCAGAGCACGGGCTTTAGGCACGTGGGCTCAGTAGCTGTGGCTCAAGGGCTCTAGAGCACAGGCTCAGTAGTCGTGGCGCACGGGCTTAGCTGCTCTGCAGCACGTGGGATCTTCCCGGACCAGGGCTCGAACCCGTGTCCCCTGCATTGGCAGGCGGATGGATTCTTAACCACTGAGCCACCAGGGAAGTCCTTAATCACATTTTTGGAATTATAAGTGCTATCCATGTTATCCCTGATTTTTATAAAACTTCGGTTTAGCAAGTCACTTTTTGAAATGATAAACATTTCCAAATGTTCTATTTGGAAAGCTGAAAATAAGGTTTCTTTTGAAAATGAGTTGAAGAGCCTTACATTTCGTTAATATTTAATAACATTTAATAATTTGGTAAATTATTAATATTTATTTATTAATATCATCCAGACGCCACAACTACATTGTGAAACATAACACTTTTCCTTAGTTGTCGCGTGTGTGTGCTTAGACATTTTGTATTTGACAGTCTAACTTATTCTCCATTTGTATTGTAGGGTTTTAGCAGCTACAGAAGAGAACAGCAGAACAAAGCAATCAGACTTAGAAACGTTGGAATTGGATGTCAGAAAACTGCAGCAGGAGCTAGACCAACTAAACAGAAACAAACTCTCACTGCATAAAGACATCGCAGCCATGCAGCAGCAGCTCCAGGGTATGAGGCAGCACAGCAGGAGAGATGTGACTTTCTTCCCTTTGCTATATTCTTTTTTTAATTGTTTGCTTTCTTATTACAGAAATAATTCATGCTACAGGGCATGGGATTTCTTTTAGAAGTGAGAAAAATGTTCTAAAATTAGGTATGGTGGTGGTTGTACAACTCTGTGAACTTACTGAAAGCCATGAAATTGTATACTTTAAATGCGTGGCAAATGCATGGTATGAGAATTACATCTCAGTAAAGCTAATTTTTAAAAAAACTAATTCATATTCTTTAGAGAACAATTTAAAAACATAGCAAAATGACAAAATAAAAATTACTGTTCACCTCACTCCTCAGAGATAATTTCTATTATCAATTTAGTAAATATCCTTCCAGATTTTTCCTTGGGGAGTGTGTGTGTGTGTGTAGATTTAAAAACAAAAACAAAGATGCAAATAACATCTTAATTACCAACTCTTTATAAAGCCTCATGATTGTTTATTTATAAGTTACTAAGTAATTCTAGCCAACAGTATACTGTTGAGCACTTACTGTGTCCTGGACATGATGCAGGTGTTTCATATGCATCTTATCACTTAATCCTTGTAACATTTTTATGAGGTAGAAACTATTATTTCACCCATTTACAGATAAAGCAACGTAAGCCTAGTTTCCTTGCGACTCGCCTAAGCGAGAAGTGACTTGCTCAAGCTTACACAGCTAGTAAGTGACAAAACCAGTACAGATATAAAATTTATTCCCAAATTGTCTTCCTGAAAGGTTGTACCAAATTTATATTTTTATCGGCAATGTGGAAGGTACCTGTTTTTAAACCATGCACCTCATCAACATTAGGTATTATGTGTAAATTTTCATCGTGAGGTTTTGAACATGTAACATGTCTTTTTTTTTTTTGAACATGCAAGTCTTTAAAAACGGCTCCAAGTCCAGATCTGGATTGCGCATGTGCCTCTCTTTTGGCCTTTAATAAGATAGGGTGTCCTAGTCATACATTTAACAGAAGGAGGTATAAATTCACTTCTGCTCCTCTGAGGGGACAGATAGGAATCTGGAACATGTATACATATGTATTTCTTATTTTGTGTAAATGTTATTTCTGTAGAAAAACGAGAAGCAGTAAACTCATTACAGGAGGAACTAGCTGATGTCCAAGACCACTTGAACCTAGCAAAACAGGTAAGCCTCACAAAGGTAATCTTCTAGTAGTGTCCTGAAGGCATGCAGATAATTGGTTGAAATAACAAATCAAGTAGGCTGGTTCCTTTTCACATGAGCAGGTCCCTTAGAACCATTTATAAAACACAAATATAATGTATACAAAAATTTTGATGCAGAGCAGTGATTTTTCAGTTTATTTTAGCCCTAGAATTCTTTATTCAAACAACGTTTTACTCGAAGCT
>RJWK010012369.1:19275-40737 GCA_004363435.1 Platanista minor
AAGAATCCACCTGCCAATGCAGGGGACACAGGTTCAAGCCCTGGTCCGGGAAGATCCCACATGCCGCGAAGCAACTAAGCCCATGCGCCACAACTACTGAGCCTGCGCTTTAGAGCCCGCGAGCCACAACTACTGAGCCCACGTGCCACAACTACTGAAGCCTGCGCACCTAAAGCCCGTGCTCCACAGCAAGAGAAACCCGCATACCGCAACGAAGACCCAACACAGCCAAAAGTAAAATAAATTAACAACAAAAAAGTTATAGGGCTTCCCTCGTGGCGCGGTGGTTGGGGGTCCACCTGCCGATGCAGGGGACACGGGTTTGTGCCTCGGTCCGGGAAGATCCCACATGCTGCAGAGCGGCTGGGCCCGTGAGCCATGGCCGCTGAGCCTGCGCGTCCGGAGCCTGTGCTCCGCAACGGGAGAGGCCACGGCAGTGAGAGGCCCGTATACTGCAAAGAAAGAAAAAAAAAGTTATAAAATCTCATAAGCTGTGCGGCACAGCCAAAAAAAAAGTTTAGACCTCTGAAACCAGCTTGAGTCCCAGTATAGTCTGTCCATTTGGGAAGATGACTGGATGACTGTGCCAACTGTTAATCCTCAGCAAAGTCTGAACAGAGTTTGAACTCTTGTGTGAGACTTACATAAGGTTAATAATTATTTAGGAGGAATATAAAATATACTCATGGAATCAGTAAATAACACAGTATTACTGTCAGAGATGGGTAATAGCTACCATCTTGTGTGCCTACTGTGTGTGTGTACTAAACACTTTACATATATTATCTCATTTACATCCTGGGAAATAGGATTTATCCCTCTATATAGATAAGGAAATTGTATAAAATGAAAAATGATGTCAAGGTCACAGCAAAGGACAAAACCAGGACTTAGAGGCTAATCTTTCTTTACCACAGAGTGGTATATTGTATGGTTGAGCCACGAGAACATTCAAGGCCAGTTGCATCTTTAATAGACACACAGCTCGCTCATTAGCAGCAGAGCCAAGATTTGAATGATTACTTTAAAACCTTCCATGGTAGGATCCAAGTCAGATACAGGCCAAAACCATCATGGGCCTCAGGGCAGGCCTTGAGGAACAGTGTGTCAGAGGAACAGAGCACTGAAGAGTAGATGACTCTGGAGATAAGAGAGCCCAGAATAGTGGGAGATGAGTAGACAGGGGTTTGGGGGCCAGGTTAAATTCTTAGCTCATGGTGGCAGCCAGAAGAGTTCAGGTGCTCTAAATCCAAGAGTAACAGAGGAATGTTTGAAGCACAATGAGTAGAGATGAGTTTGTTAGAATTCTTTTGGACTCTGGAGTCGTAATCTAGGTCTACGTGGGATAAAAGCCTGAACTAGGTTGGAATTAAGAGACTGGCTTCTGAGCCTAATGTTTTATCTTCCTTTGTTTCAGAGCTCCTTCCAGGTTCTACAAGGTCCGTCACCATCAGTAGACAGTTACCGACACTGATGCCATTCCCAGCCTCCTGCTCACAGGGTACATGTTACAGAGTTCTTTTAACCTGCACTTTCAGTTGGAAGATCTTGAATTCTAGTTTATCATACAGTCTTAAGAAAAGTAACCTTCTGACTTTTCTCTTGGATAATTTCGTACGGTGGTTCATCTTAAAACATTTTTCCGAACAGGTATTCAATATATATTTTACCTGTTAGCCATGATGCTATCATTTAATTCTGTTAATCTAGTTAAAACCTGTTTTTACTGTTGCAAGGGTTCGTCCTGACTTTCTCATCTTGTAGGAAAACAGTGGCTCAGCCAAATGGAGGAAAACTGTCTTGCATAAATATGAGGAAATACCTTTTCCACTACCTCACCAACTTCATAATTAGAATGCCACTTGCTTTTTACCACGAACCAGTGAATTCAAATGCTGAAACTCCACTTGTACAATTACCATTAGGGTTTTTGTAAGTCACCTGTACATACGGGAACAACTGTATACAATTTAAACCAGGGTCCTAGATGGCTGAGGGTTTTTTTCACTTTGAAATGCATTATTATAAAACCAATACTGATTTGAATCTATAAACTGTAAAATCTATAGTTAGAAAGGTTAAAAAAAATGTACTTAAGCCCCTCTTCATTAACAGTGAGTGCCAAGTTAATTTTGGATTTTGTTTAAAATCTGTATTCATATAAAAATAAAAGATAAAGTAAATTTGGGTCTGACATCTGACTTTACACTTCACATATCTACAGTTAAGCCATAAAATTTTTACCTAAATGTCAGTCTTTCAAGTGATTTTCCATCTCTGCCTGCAGGCTGAAATACGTTGTACCTATCAATGAATATATTTTATCACTTGAAAATATCTGTTATAAAACTATTATATATACTTCAGGTGCTTTTCCTTAACCAAAAATATTCTGTGGTAGAAAATTAGGAGAACTTTGGACTTTGGAGAATCTGACCCAGTGGTAAATTCAAATTGTGTTCAGTCAGACTTTGTTTTAAAATATCCCCAAGGACTCTTCTAGGCCCCTATACAGCTTTTGAACCATAACAGGTATTATATACCATGTTATACTATATACACAGTATAGCACAGTGAGTAATCTCTCACCACCTACTGAGGTTTATATTCCTACAAAGTTGTTTGGCTAGAGCTGGACCATTAAGATATGGAGATATGGGATAGGGACTTCCCTGGTGGTCCAGTGGTTAAGACTCCACGCTTCCACTGCAGCGGGTCACACAGGTTCGATCCCTGGTGGGGGAACTAAGATCCCTCATGCCACGTGGCACAGACAAAAGAAAAGAAAAACATACGGGATAAATACGATTAAAGACAATGAAAATGGCACAAAATTTATTAACACACATTAAGTTCTAGAAAACATCTACTTGCAAAATAAAACTGATTTGGTAGTTATATCCTTTGTTACATTTTCACAAGTCTTAGCAAAATGCTTAAAATCCTGGCCTATCCACAATTAATTACTGAAATCCTTCAAGGACACAGTTTCCTGGTCTGTCCATGTGTTGAATGAGGGTAAAATATTTTCTTCCTAAACTGCCACATGAACCCTCTCTATATTCCCACATGAACAGGAATCATTTGGTCTTCTGTTAAGGGGAGTGAATTGAGCCACACATTTATAAGAAAAAAAGAGAACACTTCTTAAAACGTGCGGGGCTTCCCTGGTGGTGCAGTGGTTGAGAGTCCACCTGCCGATGCAGGGGACACGGGTTCGTGCCCCGGTCCAGGAAGATCCATCCCACATGCCGCGGAACGGCTGGGCCCGTGAGCCATGGCCGCTGAGCCTGCGCGTCTGCAGCCTGTGCTCCGCAACGGGAGAGGCGACAATAGTGAGGGGCCCGCGTACCGCTAAAAAAAAAAAAAAAAAAAAATGTGTGGGCAAAAAAGTTCCCAAAACTAGTTTTCTGGAATTAGAGGTGAGGTAATTAACGTGTAAAGCCAAACAACGGGTTCCAAAGGACATCTTTCCAAAGAAACTTTACTACCTCTAACTAGTATTATGAAAACACCACCAAGCCCAGCCCCCCCCGCCAAAAAAAAAAAAAAAAAAAATCAAAGTTACTGCATCAAACACTTTATTGTCCATGAAAAATACTTCAACATCATACTGGAATGTCTAACGCATAGAGTACTGAGCACCAGTTACTAATCAGGAGGGCCTCATAGGTGCAAGGGCAACGAGTAACCCAGAAAAGCAGGTGACCACACAAGTAGTAAGCTCTCCATGGATTAGAAATTAAAAGAATTTCACATTCTCTCCAAAGTGTACTTGCCCGGTGTCTGGCACACAGATATTATGACAATTTGCTTCTCTATTTTTGAGCACCCAAGTTTATTATAGGGGATTACACATGCAAATAACAGAATTTGGCCCCAAGTACAGTCAAGGGAGAACACTATCAGCCACCAAATGTGCTCATCTCACACTGAGGTTGAAAAACACTGCAAGTGTGATCTGAACACAAGGCTAAGACTAGCTCAATTACTGGGTGATGATGTGGATTTATATGCTACTTATGTAGACTTCTTTTTAAACAAAAAGGACAATTCTGAAATAAAAACTGGCAACTTATGCCAAATAACCGTTTGCCTGAAGAAAATATGAAATCCTGTTATAACTCAGAAAATAATGCAAACAATTTTAATTTAATCTAGATACAGGTACTTTATTTACAAATATTTCGATTAATAGCATTTTGTTACATCAAATGAAGAGTACAGCAGTCTGAATAACTCCTGTCACAAAAACAATTAAGACCCACTGTAACTAACTTTGGGAAATCAGGGTACTGCACCTAAACAAGCAGCAGTCTTTAGTTTGTGATTGCTACCTTATATCCCAATGGGTGGTTTGTTTGTTTTGTTTTTGTAAATATATACACACACCAGCAGGTCATGGTCCCTGGGCAAGTCCCTTGTGATGCAACAGTGTAAGCAAAATGGATCACTGTTAAGTCTTTAACAGAATACACTGATCTACTCCAGGTATCTTGTTTTTTAAAAAGTTAAACAAAGACAGAAAGGTGAGTCCACAAATTAACCAAATCCTATTTTCTGCACATTCCAGTTTTGGCTTTTATTTAACACTGACTATACAATACTCTGGTACTACCACGTTTACAACCCAGAAAGCTGTATTTTTTACGTTAGTGTCTGTAAATAGGGATTTAAAATGTGTATTTTAAACACAGCAGTTGAGCTGAGTGCGCGTTGTATATAACATACTGAGGTTTACCTATCCTACTTCAAATAACTTTTCAGTTCCCAGCCTGAACCATAAACTCAATTAGAAATCAATCAACGGAAGTAAAACGTAAGTTTGCTTTCTAAAGAAATAAAAGATTGTTTCCCTTGCAATACAGTATTGTCAGTGGCCAAACCACCTAGTGCAAAGTAATAACTTACTTTGTATCAGCACAAATATTGGAACACCGTTAGAAACACTTTCCCCTTTAAAAAACAATTTATGCCAACATGACATAAAATTGCCCCTCATACTAAGAACACAGGGGATATCTTAAGATTATTTCACTGTGTTAAAAATGCACAATTTAAAATCCCTTAACAGCAGACCTGCTATTCTGGCTGTCTGGTTTAGAATCTCACCATTCCAAGAAGATACAGGTATAAAAGCTTAAAATGTGCAATAATAAACCCAGCCTTTTTTTCTTTTTCTATATAGTAAGGCAAGAAATGCAGCCTGTAATGCAAAACGTTTACAAAAAGAGAAAAGCAGGTTAGCACATTATTGATGGCACAAGAACATTTAAGAAAATCAGCAGGTAAGCCACAGTGCAAAGATGGAACAGAATCTACTAGTGTTAATCCTCTCACGCCAGGAGCTCCTTCCAGCATAATGTCCCCAAACACTGCCAGCACCAAAGGGTGGAGCCAGTATATCCTGTGAACTGCAGTTATGTCTATTTCCTTATGTGAAATGGAAGGGAGTAACATAGTCACATATAGGTCATACTGTACAAACTGGTATTTTATACTGTTCCAATGCCAGTAATCATTTATTTTCTTCATTAAAATAATATACACAGAATGTATTGTTAGTTCGGTTCCCTCACATTTTATACATATTTACTTTCTGCTAAAGAGAAAAAGATAAAATGGTGTAAAAAAAAAGGATAAAGCTATTAATTAAGCACAAGAGGAAAGATAAATGGATATTTTCCCTGTGCAAGGCTAAGACAGAAGCAAACCGCCTCAGGAAAAATGCCACCCACACAGCAGGGAATTTATCCAACAAAAACAAAAGGCTTTAATAAAGGACCCCTTCTCTATCATCAGAAGTCATTTCACAGCAATAAACTTATGGGTTATAAGAGACATACCTGAACAGTTAAAAATGGGAAGAAAGGCTTAAGATATCATCAAATTAAACCGTACAATGAGACAAAGCCTTGCCAAAAAGAGGGAGGGGTAAAACTCAAGTCCAGCATCAGTGCTCAGTTTAAATCATGTATTGGTGACATACCTATCACGAGGACAATCAAGGGGGAAAAAAAGTCTAGATTTACCATGCAGAAGAGATTTATTACTCTACTTGCCTTTGATAACCTGATTACATCTAGTTGTTTAGCAGTTTAGTATTGTGTTAAACTGTTTTTACAACAGAGTTGTTTTTTCTTTTTAATTAAACCCAGTAAGATGTACAGAAGACAATGAGGCAGCAAGTAAAAAGTACTGCTTCCAACAGACAGAGGTGAAAGGTCAAATGAGAGCCACGGCAAAGAGGTCACTAGCAGCCACAGCCTTCTCTCTGGGGTTGGGGTTCACTGGTTAGCCGACCTCCCTGTGGGGCTGAAGGTTTGTGTTGTACGCCAGACTCGGCAGCATTCAGATCCAAGCTTCCATCCTGAATGTTCTGATAGATTTTCTTGGCAGCCTCAAGGAAAGCATCTTCTACGTTCTCTCCCCTAAGAGGCAATCGACAACTTTACTGGCGAACCACAGCTTTCTACGACAGATAGGGCATTATACACTGACCTTTTGCTAACCTTTAGTCAACTGGCATGATGTCTTCAACTCAGCCACTATCATCTAATAAGGGACTACCAGAAGACTGAGCTAAGAGAACAACATGGGAAAATATTTTCTGTGGAAAGCATATAAACAATACTAACAGCTTTCTACAAACCCTATTTGCAACTATGTGCTCTAATCATTAAAATGCTATATATTAATATATAACAATAATTAAGATAGGCCACTATAGTGGGTATTCCAAACAGAAATGAAGTTATCTCCAAACATACGCAGAACAGTATTCCAGGATTTGTATGGTCTGATTAGCCAAACATGAACTGTACTGTTCTTATCATGCTTAGCCATGTTCACACTTGAGTTCATCTCCCTTAGGACTAACAGTACAGATGAGGCTAAACAAAAAGGGGCTAGCTTCTCACCACTGCGAGGAATTTTTGGCTTAATAACTGAAGAACTATGACAGCAGTCCTGGGGTTCAATAATGAATATGGAATAACAATTAGAAAATGTTAATTATGCTTCTGATTATTCTTAGACATTGAATATTTCCTTAAGTCATGCTTTTTACTATAAGAAGCAGCATTAAATCAACAGGTTGACCAACCTTGAGTCCAAGATGCCAAATTCAACCTTGGTTGTAAAAGTCAAACACTTCTGAAATGTTAACACAATTTCATTTATTAACCTGGCTTACCAACGGGTATAAGCAAGGTATAATACTTTAGGGAAAGTAACAAAAAACATTATTTTGAAATGTGAAACAGGAAGCAAAGGGATGTTTGCTGTTTTCCCTGCCATAAGCATTACACATTTATATATTATACATGTATATACATTATACATTTTTTAATATATGGTTCTACTTTGAGAAATTTGAATGTAATAAAAAAATGATCTACTAATTTTAGCCATACTTACGTTTTTGCACTTGCTTCAAGGAACAATAAGCCTAAAAATAAAATTCAGACTATGAAGGATATTTCGAATTAACTTTCACAAGGACACTCTCTTCAGTAACATCTGAATAAAAGTTTCCCAACAGCTTTCAGTACTCCTCCTACAGTATTTTATGAAAGACTATATGCGTTTGAGATGGAGGGAATCTTTACATTTGTCATTAAATAACTCTACTGCCCTCAAATAGAAACATATTTTATTATTTCCTCATTCTTAGATTTGAGCAGTTTGCATTTTTAAAAAACTGTCGATCTGCATTGTCAAAATCCCACCTATCCCTAGAAATTCTCCCACGTGTGACCCAAAAAAGCCATTAAAAGTCTTAAAAGAAACCCACCGTTTTCTTCAGCAAACTGTTTGGCTTCTTCATATGTGACATCTCTCTGTGCCTCCAAATCTGCTTTATTTCCTATGAGAATTATTACCTAGTTTGTGACCAAAAGAAAGACATCTTAAAACAAAAGAAACCATTTAAATCAAACATGAAAATTCTGAAATCTAAAAATCTTGAAGAGAAAACAAGTGGGTCTAAAAAGGAAACGAAATACTAGCAGTTATCCCTCAGACAGAACTACAGAATCATGAAGGTATTGTATTAGTATGAAGAGGGATGTCAGCAATTACCTAGGCCAGGGGTTGACAAACTTTCTGTGAAGGGCAAAATGTATATATTTCAGGTTTGTGGTCGCTCTGCATATACTTCTTTTGACTTTTTTTTTTTTTTTAAACAACACTATAAACACGTGAAAACCAGTCTCAGCTCTCAAGCCATTTAAAAACAAAACAGTCGTGTTTTGTTTTTGTGTGCCTGAAACACATCTGGTCTAGGCCAAAGATTATGATTTATCTGAGTAGGACTACTAAGGGTCCATGGACAAGCTCCAGGGTATCTGTGAATATACTGAAATTAAGCACAAAATCTGTAAACAAGGACATTCCCTGGAAGAGAAGGTTTGTGGCTTTCATCAGAGTTTCAAAAGTTCCTGGGACCCTCAAAAAACTTTCCAACTACTAGTTCAACTTCTCAGACTACAAGTAAGGAAATTAATACTCAAATAAGGACTTGTCAAAGTGAGTCAGTGGTAGGCAGACATTAGAAGTCAGGTAGAAAACCCAAACTGTGACCATCAAATACTGTCCTCCCCCCCACACACTATCCCTAGGCTGGACTAAGTTTGTAGCAACTGATAACAAATGACTGTGTATCCATGATAGAGAACAGTGGGGGTGGGAGGACATATATGCGATGGGTTCAAATTCAAGGCAAAATATTATACACCTATACCCACTCTGGAGTCATTAATACCAGTGAAGTTAGGCTGAAGTTAAAGGCTGCTCTGAAAAGCTCTAAGAAAAACGTGTGCAGCCTTGGGAAACAGGGATTCGGCCTTTACTGGAATGAGCCGGGGGATAAACTGTCTCTACCTATGTATTTTTTGACACAAATTGGCAACTCCCCCCATGCCCGCTTTTCCCCTTCAGAACAGATGTGGTAATCCAGATACAGATACTTTACAAATGGACGGTTTCAACTAAAAGGGATTTCCACCGTTAACTTTTTTTCATGTGAAATTTCAGGCCCTGGCTGTCCTACTTTCAAAAAATGCTGCCCGTGAAGTATAACCATTTTGACCCGAATGTAAACCTTCAGCAAGTGTAAACCTTCAATCAGTGTGGACAAGTGCCCACTAAGGAGAGAAAGAAGTTTTCATATATAGTCCACTAGTCTTCTAAAGAATAAGGCAATAACAGTTAAAAAAGGAAGTCAATTTTTCAAAAAATATCAAAGTTGGTCAAGTCACGATGGCTTAGTAGTACAAGGGCCATTACAACACAGGTGCTCAAAGCAAGAAATGTTTGCTTAATGGAAACACTGCCTGCTCTCCATTCCTTAAGAATTTCCAAAATGCTTCCCATCATCATGAAAGGGGAGGCATAAAGTGGCATGCTAACAAGACAGAGGTACAAAATATACCACCAACAAAATGAGAAAGTATTTAACTTCCACACAGAAATCAAAGGCAACATTACAGAAAATGTAACATTTGCACTGGACCTTAAGAGATTTTCTTTTTTCTAAAGATCTGGTAAGATTTTAAGAGGCATAAATGAGGCAGGAAGGACACAGCTAATTTTTTTATTACATTCCTCTAAGGACCCTGTACAATAAGTTGATTTCTTGCTGTTTTTAATATTTTACCAATACCTGAACATAACAACTATAGAACCACAAAAGCTTACAGAAGATTACAGGGGTCCTATATACCCTTCACCAAGCTTCCCCAATAGTAGCATCTTACATACTTACTGTACACTCTCAAAACGAGGAAAACTGACATTGGTACAATCTAGAATCCTTACTCAGACTTCACCAGTTTTACAGGTTCTGGAGTGTGTATAGTTCTATGCAGTTTTATTGCAGGTATAGATTTGTGTCATCACCATCAGGATACAGAACTGTTCCATCACTTCAAAGAAACTGCTTTGTGCTGCCCTCTTTATAGTCAACTCACACTAACACCTTTCACCCCCATCGCTAACCCCTGACAACCACAAATCTGTTCTCCATCTCAATAATTTTGTCTTTTTGAGAATGTTTTATATAAATGAAATCATACAGTATGTCATCTTTTGAGACTGACTTTGTTTCATTCAGCACAATGCCCGAGATCTATCTAATGTGCTGCATTTATCTACAGTTCTCATTCCTTTGTATGGCTGGGGAGTATTCCATAGTATGGACGTACAAGATTGTTTCACCATTTACGTGTTGATGGCCATCTAGGTTGTTTCCAGTTTTTGGTTATTGCAAATAAAGCTGCTGATGAACATTCATCTATAGATTTGTATGTATACCTACAGAGGGTTTAACGTGATAATGGAAAGTTCCAGACACAGTCCCTGGCATAATAGGCAAACCATGTTAACTGACTATCAATATAATTAAATTGCTGTTCCCTGATGAAAGCCAATCTTACCACTGATTACATATTTACTAAACCAGGTCACTGCCAGGTGCTGGGGTACAAAGCTAAGTGAGACACAGGCCTTACCTTCAAAAAGCTCAGAGTCAGTCACAGATCTGTGCTTTTCCTCACTTGTTCCTGGATTACCCTCAACAGAATCTACTGAAACCTTTTTACCCCTCAAGTCCCAGCTCAAACAACACCTCCTCTGTAAAGCTGGTTTCTCCAGATGGCACTGCTTATACTGGGTCCTCACCACCACCACCAAGCACTACACCAGTAACTCTATTTCTAACCCATATTCCACTCTGCTTTTCAGTATAGTTATCTGTATACCCACATGTAATCTCCCTGCTAGACTATAATCTTTTATGGGCTAAGGACCCGCATTCATTTTTGTATACTGCAGAGTCTAGCATGGTGGTTATGAAAATCTCAATAAATAAATATCTTCTCAGACTGGCTAATTTTTTAACACATGCAGAACTCTTTTTATTTTTAAATGAAATTTTATTGAGACTTACATGCAGTTTTAAGAAATGCAGAGATTCCCTAGTATATTTTGCCTAGTTTCCTCTAATGGTAACATTTTATGAAACTAATGCAGATTAAAGTGATAGCTTCGGATTTCTGAGTCTCCACTTGACATGAGATCACCACCCCACTCATAACTTTCATTTTTTTTTTAACCACAAACATGAACAAAAACCAAGTATAAGATGCAAAACCTGGCATAAGCCATATTTGAAGAGAACGTTTTTTCTTCAATTAATTTCCGAATAAAGATTCTCTCATTCTTACAAAAAAAGCCCACTTAGCAAATGGCTTTCCTTTCTGGGTCAACTTAGATCTTAAGTTTTCTGTATAATAGATGTCATTTAACTTACAGTATTTGGATTGGTGAGATTCCTTGCATCTGTCAACCAGCTGCTTAAGTGATTATATGTACTTCTTCTGCAAAAATTAAAGTTTACATTTGTGACTGCCACAGATGCCATTTTAACAGAAAAAAAGAAACTTCAACAAATATTTTAAATATACACTTTAATCAGCAGATCCTAAAGAAGTATTTTTGATTTGACTAGATTGTTACACTAAAGTACAACTGTGGAATGCAAACATATACTTTTCAAAAATCTAGGAAGACCTATTATTTTTAAATAAATAACTCAATAGCCAGCAACTCTGCTAATTACTTACACATCAGGAGTAAATTTTTTACATTTAAAAGAACATCCATAAACAGACCAATAAGCAAGCAAGGAACAACTTTAAAAAACTGATGGAAAACAATTCTAAACTCAGAGTTTTAAAAGTTGGCTTTGACTGGAAACTGAAATCCCCAGGTATATCAGACAGTGAGTTTATCCTAACTCTGTACTCTTATTTACCAGCAGCTAAATCGTTTGGGGATTCAGACTGCCTTATTTTTCTCCATTGTCTCTAATCCAAGAGTTTAAAAACTCATAGGCTCCTTTGCACTAGCCAAGTAGGAGCTAAGATAACAAACAAATCCAAATAATTTACAATAATATACAGAGTATATACTATTACTATTAATTAGACTTTACCAAAAAGGTCAAAATTTTAAAAAATTTTGTAGGTTAAAAATATTTCTGACTTCTACAGACTCACAGAACATTAATCTATCTTACTCCTTTTATCAGGTGAGGAAACAGAAGCCCATAAAAATTTTAATGATTTCAGAGCCGGGTGTAGAACCCTGTTCACACACTGTGTCCTTGAAGTGTTTCGAGTTCAGCCTTGTGAATGTATTCCATGATCTCCAGTTGCCAGTGCTCATATAAAATCTGATATTCCAAACATTTAATCCTTTCCCAGTGAGAGGTGAAAAGAATTCCTTACTCAGACTCTCTTTTTTCTGTGCTATATTACATTATACACAAATCACCACCTAAATGTCAAAAAAAAGTCACATAAAAACTTTTTTCCCAATGCTTTAAAATTTTCTAAGCAAACAATGGTCAAATATAATTCTTAAAAAGCACAAGCCTTGGGACTTCCCTGGTAACACAGTGGTTTTAAGAATCTGCCTGCCAATGCAGTGGACACGGGTTCAAGCCCTGTTCCAGGAAGATCCCACATGCTGCAGAGCAACTAAGCCCGCGGGCCACAACTACTGAGCCCACATGCCACAGCTACTGAAGCCCACGCGCCTAGAGCCTGTGCTCCACAACAAGAGAAGCCACCGCGATGAGAAGCCTGTGAGCTGCAACTAAGAGTAGCCCCTGCTTGCCGCAACTAGAGAAAGCCCGTATGCAGCAACGAACACCCAACGCAGCCAAAAATAAATAAATAATTAAAAGAAAAAAAAAAAAAACACAAGCCTTATCACTCTTTAATACTTGTAGTATTAGCATACCTTGCTTTTACCTAACACATCTATCTTGCTTTGTGCACAAAACCTTATACAACACAAGTCCAAAAATATTTATACTGATTTAGATCAATTTTTGTTTGTTTGTTTTTTTGTTTGTTTTTGTTTTGTTTTTTGCTGTACGCGGGCCTCTCACTGTTGTGGCCTCTCCCGTTGCAGAGCACAGGCTCCAGACACGCAGGCTCAGCGGCCATGGCTCACGGGCCCAGCCGCTCCGCGGCATGTGGGATCTTCCCGGACCGGGGCACGAACCCGTGTCCCCTGCATCGGCAGGCGGACTCTCAACCACTGCGCCACCAGGGAAGCCCAAGATCAATTTTTAAATGTCAAAGCTGGCAGCAAGAGTGAATTACAAACTGCCAACACTTTGGTAAACAGAAAAATCTACACATCCTTTGTAAGTAGTATCAAGATCACGTAAACTGAATTATTTACATGTACATGACTTCTGCTAATGCTTTTGGTAACTGTCTCATTACTAATTTAAAATTCACCAACATACTTTCAAATCTATAGATATAATATCTCTCTATATATTGACCCAAATATGCATTAACCAGTGTTACTACTGCTAAAAAAAAAAAAAAAAAAAAAAAGGTGCTAAAAGATCCCTAAATTTGGTGTGATGTTACTTACATATGATATATCAAACAACTGATATAGCCAAACAAACTACCATGATAAACTATGATGTCAATTTAGGCAAGTATCCTGTGACAATCAAGAGTTAATGCTAATGGACGTGCCTGGTGGCGCAGTGGTTAAGAATGTGCCTGCCAATGCAGGGGACACGGGTTAGAGCCCTGGTCTGGGAAGATCCCACGTGCCGCAGAGCAACTAAGCCCGTGCGCCACAACTACTGGGCCTGTGCTCTAGAGCCTGTGAGCCACAACTACTGAGCCCATGTGCTGCAACTACTGAAGCCCACGTGCCTAGAGCCCGTGCTCTACAAGAGAAGCCACCGCAATGAGACACCTGCGCACCGCAACGAAGAGTAGCCCCCGCTCGCTGCAACTAGAGAAAGCCCGCGTGCAGCAACGAACACCCAACGCAGCCAAAAATAAATAAATTTTTAAAAAGTGTTAATGCTAAGAATAAAAAGTATCACTAAAGGGCTTCCCTGGTGGCGCAGTGTTTGGGAGTCCGCCTGCCGATGCAGGGGACACGGGTTCGTGCCCCGGTCTGGGAGGATCCCACATGCCGTGGAGCGGCTGGGCCCGTGAGCCATGGACGCTGAGCCTGCGCATCCGGAGCCTGTGCTCTGCAATGGGAGAGGCCGCAGCAGTGAGAGGCCCGCGTACCACACACACACAAAAAAAAGTATCACTAAAGCAGAGACTTTTAAGTTTGCAAAATGTCAATGATTAATAATAGAAAAAAAAAAAAGGGAAAAAATCAGTGTCATAGCTGCCACATCAATATTGCTATGAAGTATCACTTTACCAAGAAAAAGTACCTGTCTAAAACCTGAAGTGCTGTTTTCTTTTTCAGTAACAGTTTTATTGGGATATAACAAACATCACAAAGCTCATCCTGTTAAAGTATACAATGAAGTGGTTTTATTAATATTCACAAATTTGTGGCATGATCATCACTCTAATTCTGTAACATTTCATCACTCCTAAAAAGAAACTCTGTACCCACTAGCACTTACTCCTCATCCCCTGGCAATCCACTTTCTGTCTTTATGAACTGGCCTATTCCAGGTCATACAACATGTGACTGTATGTATCTGGCTTCTTTCACTTAGTAAAATGTTTTCTAGGTTCATCCACTTTATAGTATGTATCACTGTTTCCTTCCTTTTAATGGCTGAATTATATTCCACTATATGGATATACCACATTTGTTTATCCATTTGTCAGGTGATGGGTATTTGGGCTGTTTCCAGCAAAGTACTTTTGATGACTTGAATAGACACAAATTTTCTCAAAAGTAGTTACTATGCTTAAAAGGTACGCTTAGGGCTTCCCTGGTGGTGCAGTGGTTGAGAGTCCGCCTGCCGATGCAGGGGGCACGGGTTCGTGCCCCGGTCCGGGAAGATCCCCGTGAGCCATGGCCGCTGAGCCTGCGCTCCGCAACGGGAGAGGCCACAACAGTGAGAGGCACGCGTACCACAAAAAAAAAAAAAGGTATGCTTAAGAGCAAAATATATACACATATCAAATGATCTTAAACTTATACAATCGTCTACGTTGACTGTATCTTAATAGGCTGGAATTAAAAAAAGAACACATAGAGAAAGCAAAACAAACTACAACACTATAGATAGATACACTTAAGCACACATCACCATATTTAAATTTTATTAACAATGAATGCAGGGCTTCCCTGGTGTCACAGTGGTTAAGAATCCTCCTGCCAACACAGGGGACACAGGTCCGAGCCCTGGTCCAGGAAGATCACCCGTGCACCACAACTACTGAAGCCCATGCGCCTAGAGCCCATGCTCTGCAAAAAGAGAAGCCACCACGAAGAGAAGCCTGCACACCACGGTGAAGAGTAGCCCCCGCTCGCCCCTACTAGAGAAAGCCCACGTGCAGCAACGAAGACCCAACGCAGCCAAAAATAAATAAATAAAATAAAATTTAAAAAATAATAATAATGAATGCAGTTTTCAATTATGCAAAGTCTTCAGGAATGCATCCCTCATAAAAGGATGTCTGTACAGATGGCCAGGTTCTTTAACAGTCTTCCCACAGAACTATTTACCAACTGTCTGGCTCTAGTGAAGAGCATTAAGGCTGTTTCACTGTTTTGCCCTGAGACCACCCAATTCTAGAATTTAGTAAAACTTCAAGCACTATAATTATAATCATCCAGTATTTTTATTCTAAGGTAGCATTTTCCAAAGGGTGTTCCTCAATAAAATAACCTTAGAAAACACCAAATTAAACAAACTTAAAGAGTTCCTTTACTACAGAACTTCTCAAGGTCCTATAATATGCTAATGTGACTCTTCAAGAGGAAACAGTGTAAAGCATTTCCCAAAAGGAAATAACCTGAAAGTCTATCACCTGGTCCCACTCACCAATTCCTACCCCCCCCCAAAAAGTGAGACAAGAGTCACAGTGATTTAGACTGGCACTTTGCATTAACATGAAAGGTGATCCAGTTCATTTTCTAGCTTACAGTAAACAGCACAGAGTTTTTAATGAAGTGGCACAGGATTCCAAAGTCAAACATTTAGGATCCAGTTTTGTTAGTTTGTATCAATTGCTTTGAGTTTCCAGAAACAGAGTTGAAATAAATTTAATCTTGCTACATGAGGTACTTCAATCCATTTTAGGACAAAAAAGAATTTAAGTAAATCAACAACAAAATACTTCAGATGCAAGTATGAGAACTTTTTATAATCTACCATGGTGGGCTAGCAAAAATACTTAATTCCTTGCTTGACCTTATTTTGAAAAGGTGTGGGGTCTTCCCTGGTTGGCGCAGTGGTTAACTTCAGATGCAAGTATGAGAACTTTTTATAATCTACCATGGTGGGTTAGCAAAAATACTTAATTCCTTGCTTGACCTTATTTTGAAAAGGTGTAGGGTCTTCCCTGGTTGGCGCAGTGGTTAAGAATCCGCCTGCCAATGCAGGGGACACGGATTCGATCCCTGATCCGGGAAGACCCACATGCCGCAGAGCAACTAAGCCCGTGCGCCACAATTACTAAGCCTGCACTCTAGAGCCTGCAAGCCACAACTACTGAAGCCCGCATGCCTAGAGCCCATGCTCCGCAAGAAGATAAGCCTCTGCAATGAGAAGCCCGTGCACTGCAACGAAGAGTAGCCCCTGCTCGCCGCAACTAGAGAAAGCCCATGCGCAGCAATGAAGACCCAATGCAGCCAAAAATAAATAACTAGAGGCTGAATAGAGTAACTCCTCAAGATCTGCTTGCTTTCTACTGAAGTGAAAATATGTGGTGTAAAATATTATTTCACCTCAAATATTTCAACTGATACTGCTTTTCAGAACAGTATTCTTTCACTCGCTCCACTGGCATCTCCTGAAGTTTTTCTTCAGTCATACTCACTTTCAGAAAGGGAAATCAACATGTTATTTATATCAAAAGTATTACACACAGCAATTTAGAGAAAAATCCATAAAACCCAAATAAGCTCATTTACAGACACGAAATTACAAACTATAGAATGCCTAAATCAATAAAAAAAGAAACCACACTGCCTAAAATAGATTTTTTTCAAGTATGAAGGTTGAAAATTATTAATCTCTTACCTAGTGATATCATACACCATAAGTGCTCCCGCAGCTCCTCTGTAGTAGCTTCGTGTGACAGCCCTAAACCTCTCCTGTCCTGCTGTATCCCAAATCTGAAGTTTGATTTTTTGGCCACTAACTTCAATTATTCTTGTACCAAATTCAACACCAATTGTATGAGGACAGTCAGCCATAACTGTTAGGGAGGAAAAGAAATATAACATTCCAACTTGCAGAAATCTTCAAATTAAGACCAGTGGGAATATAATCCACTAGTAAATCAAATGACTTATTAATGCTTGTAGGCTATAAACAGACTAAAGCTTGCACTAAAAAAAGAAAAAAAAAATTAGCAAAAACCCAGAAGTAAGGAGTCACAGAGATGTGACTGGAACAAGGGTCAGCAAACTTCTGTAAAGAAGCAAATAATAAGACTTCCCTGGAAGTCCACTGGTTAAGACTCCATGCTTCCACTGCAGGGGGTGAGGGTTCGATCCCTGGTCGGAGAAGATCCTACATGCCAGGGAAGATCCCACATGCCGTGCTGTGCGGCCAAAAAAAAAAAAGAACCAAATAATAAATATTTTAAGTTCTGTAGGCCAAAAAACCTCTATCGTAAGGACTGCATTCTGCTGAAGCACAAGAGCAGCCACAGACAATACGTAAAAAATGGGCATGGTTGCATTCCAATAAAACTTTATTTCTATAAACAGCCAGTGACTGGATTTGGCCCACAGCTTACTGTTTGCTGACCTTTGGACTAAAAGAATCTGCTAATGAAAAATAAAGATTTTAATAAACTCTTCATAATACCAATATTATACTATTTAGCCTTCTGACAATTCTTATATATAACAAATCAATCAATGGTTTTAGGACTCTAGTTTTTGGTCAAACAAATATTTACCTTGTAAAATGTTATCAATATCTCAAAGAAAGTCACCATGTTTAATATGTATTTATGATTATATATTGTGAAGTTATATATGTCTAATCCAATAGAACAATTTTATTAGTCCTTTCCTTATAATTAGGCCACTGAAAACCTAAACCCACTATTATTCTCTTCTACCGTACACAAAGACTGCTGGACACTTCATAAAATGTTACATTAAGCAAAAAAATGCCATAGAAATGATTTCAACTACTGGAAACAATTTCAACTACATTTAGCCTATCGGTTACATGAAATAAAATGCCCCCTTCCCCTACCACCCAAGATAGAGTAGTACACTTTGAATCTTAATCAACCAGTCATGAATGTGGAAAGAATTCCATCTTAAATATTTCCAATCTATTATTATTTAGTTATTAGCAAATGATATATGAGCAAATTTCCCCCAATAAGATAATTTCTATAATGGAAAATCAGAGAACAAGAAAAAGATTACTTAAATTTGACACTGTAATATTTTTTTATTTTTTATAGTATACATTTTTAAAATTTGTTTATATCATCAAAAAAATCTAAACAAGTCAATCAAGTTATTTATGGCATAAAAAGTCAATACTCTATACATACAGGTATATTTCATTTTGTCTCCACCTATTAAAAAAAAAAAAATCACTTCCTAAAGACAAAAGTGCATATATAGGGAAAAGTTATATTTAATTGCATAGAGTACACTGAAAATGACACTTTTTAAAAGGTAGGAAAGTGACAATAAAGAACTTACTAATGTTTTATCTTACATATTGAACTTACACTTTTTTTCTGTAAACTGATGAAGCAAGCAAGATTTTCCTACTCCCATGTCCCCTGTTTAAAAAAAAAGTTTCAAGTGGTAATTATATTTCTCAATTTTATACTCATAATTTTACACTCTTCAATGATTGCTATACCCCTTTTACCATATCACATCACAAACTTCTGGGGCACTTAAAGTTTTATTTCCATAATTTATAATGAGTTCAAAAGATCCTAAAGGTCAGTTTTCACTGTGATATATAAATTGACTACTCCCAACCTCCACCAGTGACAGAATTTGGTTATGAATTATGTTAATAAATAGACACCAGCTGGCAAAAGCTTAACAGAGAAACATAGTATTTTTTACTTTGAACTATTTCAACTTTTTTTCCCTTAACCCATGCAAAAAAGCCAGAAACTCCTAGGAGTGACCAAAAGGGCAGCATATAACAAGTAGAAATAATAAGTTTTGGAAGCTTGATTCACTAGATCCCATCTTATGTCATATTTCTTGTAGAATTCCACAAAAGAATGTACATCACATGAAAATCATAACAGAAGAGATAGCATCTCTAACTGTACTAACAGCAATTTAACCTTTGATGAAGGAAGCATTACAATACAGTCACATAAGCTCAACATTAAACCAAACTGTTCTAATATGAATTAACAGAGTAATATGTATACTTTCAACCATGCTCTTAAAACTGTATCTGGATAAACAGCATTGTCTTAATTTGAGCTAAATCTCAAAACTTATTAAGAGAAGAACCACCATTATATTTTATGTATCTTACACAATTACTCTGAATCTTTATCAACTGTTGGAATCCAGGGGGCTCTGAGAGCTTTCATGATATTTCTGGAATGTATCAGCAATCCTACGAAGTTAATCTCATTCCCAGTATTTAACAAACTTTCAGGTAGCCCTCAAGAAAAACCAACATCACTTCAAAGGTACCCAGCTTTGTACTACAGAAGTACCCAGGGTCACAAAGCAAAAGGTACATCATTGGTACAAAAATTAACCTTATCAAAGGAGCTTTAATTTTGCAGTGAGAAAGAAAATCCTTCACTTCTTCTGGAGTACTACATTAAGTATTAGCATATAAATATTTTGCATTTTAACCTTCTTTGGAGAACAAGAGTATAAGTTAAATAAACTTACCAATAATAATATATTTAAAGATGTAAGAGTAGTTGTATGGTGCAGTTGCCATTGTGGCACTAAAAACAAAGAAAACTGTGTTACTTCAGAAAAAAAGTATACACAAGTCACCCAAGCTGTGTATCCTTTAAAGAAATATAAAATAAAGCACAGTGGTTATAAACAAAATGTTGGTTACAATATCAGAGCAAAACTGCATTTTCCAAAATGATCAAATGCACAAATTCACTTAGATGAACATGCTTTAACATTCTCATGTATTATCCCCAGAAATATAAGAACATATATAAAAACAATTCCAATATTTCACTTTAGGAAATACCCAATAAGAAATGCTACTGTGAAAATTTTCAAACAAGAAAATCTTTATAAATTTAAATTAAATAGTATCATCATTATAAATAGTCCTCCTCCCCTATTAAGGTCCCCATCCCTGTTAACTGATCAAGTGAATACTGATGACCTATTTGTTTGGAACTCTTTGATTTTACAATAGAATGTTATAAAAAGTAACCACCAACTTATAAGCACAAAATAACCTTTTTACTCTACCTGAAATTATCAATTAGCATAGCATCCAAAGAAAGAGTAATCATATTATTTCTAAACCAAATAAATGTCAGAATTAGAACCACATGAAACTATTGTTCTTATAAACAAAAAAAGTCAATTATTGACAATTTCATATAGCTCAACCTAATATAGGATTTGAAGATTAACAATATACCAAATGCCTGCTATATATTATTCTAGGAGCTAAGAGAAATAATGGCATATTGTGGTTGTAAAATTTGAAAGTGTATTCTTAAAGATCACAGCCCATTTCTTACCCTCAGAGAAGACTTAACCTAAATAATTCTAATTTCTCTTCTACTTTTAATAACTTAAAAAAACCTCTCCGATTTATTCAAACAAATGCCTTGACTGTGTCACTGTGCTAGGTGCTAGAGAAATAAGAAGTGAATTCTAATGCTGTTAATAACTTACAATAAATTTTATTCCCCAATAAAACTGAAAGAAAAAAATTTATTCTCAAAGCAGTTTTCAGGGAATTCCCTGGTGGTCCAGTGGTTAGGACTGCACACTTCCACTGCCAAGGGTCGGGATTCGATCCCTGGCTGGGGAACTAAGATCCCACAAGCCACACGGTGTAGCCAAAAAGCAATTTTCAGTTTAAGATAAAAATTCTTTATAAATATGAAGGTTTAACCCTATTTTTAAAAAAATTTATTTCCAGTAATTTTTTAATCTGGATTTTACTGTTTTGGCCAACTGTCACATACACAAGCCAGACATTTAATATGACTGGGGAAACTCATTTACTGAAATTAACACCTTACTGTATGTCATATTTCAAATAAAATTTCTAAGTAACTGGGCTTCCCTGGTGGCACAGTGGTTGAGAGTCCGCCTGCTGACGCAGGGGACACGGGTTCGTGCCCCGGTCCGGGAAGATCCCACGTGCCGCGGAGCAGCTGGGCCCCTGAGCCATGGTCGCTAAGCCTGCGCATCCGGAGCCTGTGCTCCGCAATGGGAGAGGCCACAACAGTGAGAGGGCCGCGTACCGCA